>KZ538094.1:4696-21566 GCA_000934665.2 Catajapyx aquilonaris
GGGGGGGGTTGAAGGTCACACGAGCTTAGGTGAAAGTTGGGAGATTTGAATGGGTGTGTATTTGATAAAATTAGTAGCACTTTTTTCCAAAAAATCATGAATTAGTAATATTTCTACTGCTATTTCAAAGTGTCCTGTATATCGTCGCGGTCCGGACAAAATTACGTCGCGGTCCGAATCCGGACCGCGGTCCACCAGTTGAATAGCCCTGGCCTATACTGTAAATATCTCTTAAAGGTGCTTTGCCTTCCACAACAACATTTGAAACTTGCTTTCAAGGAAATACGAGGGCGAGTCAATAAAGAATGAGAAAGCGAAACAATTTTTTGGGGGAATGGTCAGGTCTTGTGGGATTGGCTAAAAAATTATGAGCTTGTAGGCGTGTGCGTCAGATAACATTTAGCCAAAGAGGCATGCATGATGGGAATTCGCCTACCTAAAATGAAGTAAGTTTGGGATGATCAGTACGCTTCAGCGTCTGGTAGCGGAGTATGGCGAGGCCTGCCTGAATGCCATCATTACAGGTGTTTAGAGTTGGCTTCACCACTACAATCCCGAATGCAAACAGGCGAGCTCAGTCTGAAAATCACCCAGTTCTCTGAGCTGAAGAAGGCTGAGATTGTTCGGTCAGCAGGAAAGGCAATGACCATTACCTTCTTCGAATCCCGGGAAATGGTTTACCAGTATGAAGTGCCCCTGCATACAAAAGTCACTGATAAGTATTACACGGGTATTACGTGACAGTTTTGAAGGTCCTCATCTGACGAAAGCGCCCTGAGCTGCATCCTGCCTACACCAGGATAATGCATGGCCACACATTTCCAACGTTGTTGCCCAATATTTGACCCAACGAAACATCGAAGGTGTGCCATACAGCCCGGACCTAGCTCCCTGCACTGTTTTCTGTTCCCTTGTCAGAAATCGGTACTGTGGGGCCACCATTTTGGATTAACAACTGCCATTATGAAGAAGGCGGAGGCGATTCTGAAGATGATGTCATAATACGGGTTCTAGCATGTCATCCATGACTGCCATAAATGTTGCGCCAAGTGCATACAACTCAATGGGGACTTTCTCGAAAAACACAATATCAACCTGGACCCTGCTTAATGTATTACGTGAGAAATAAATTCTTCCTCATTCTTTATTGACTTGCCCTCGTACATGCCACAATGACACAGTTCTTGACACTGTTTACGCAAATCAAGCTTTCTTGGCTATTGCAGGAACTGATCTCTAAAATGTTTCATTACACAAAAGGAAGAATGGAAAAACTCTAAAAATGAACTTTTTAAGTGACCAAATGTAACTGCATATTATGTTCCATTGAGTGGAGAAAAATCAGAGTTACAAGAAAAATATGTACCGATAAAATGACAATACACACCAGCATAGTTGTATATCTATTTGACACATCCCATGTGGCATTCCATTTCTGCTGGCATGTGTTTTGAAGGTCATGTGATGTTTTTAAAATACAATTTCAAGTTTTAATTATTGGGCCAGTGGTCCTTTAGACAACGTCATGGTCTTCAATCCCTAACCTCACTTGCGTGAACCTTTTTAAAAACTCTAATTACACATTCAATACCCTAGAGTGGGATACCTACATTTTTTTACTCTACAATTTTTTGACTCCCTATGTCATAATCAGGTTTCTCATTTCAGGGAGCCAAAGTGTGTTCCTCCTAATGCTGGTGCAGAGCTACTGCAAACATTAAAATTTACACCACTTGTTCTACAGATCAACATAGACCCTCTCTCTACCAAAGCACACAATTCATTGTATTTGTTTTTAAAAACGAACACACATGCGCGCACACAATGGTGTAGCCATTGTTCAGCAATGAGGTATATCAAGTAAGAGCTTATTTATCTAAACAACAGTGAAGCAAATATATGCCAAAATCACCGTTATTTTGCCTGAATCTATCATATATTTATTACTTTTGCTGGAACTACTCTGATATATGAAAGACCTCTGGGGAAATGACCATGGTCCATGTTTAGTTAAAAGGGAATTACAAAAAATATACACTGAATAAAAAATTACTCTTCTTATTGGGACCAGTGCTGGCCCTACAACGTAAAAACACTTCCAAAGAAGGATGTGGAAAAACTTGTCAACAAACTAGCATAATATACTGCATATAGAACACAAAATTACATATTTCAAACTAGGGTGTTTACTCCTCAGGGACTCGGATCATATTCCTTCTCTCACACAATTTATATTATAAACCCATCATCTGACTTGTCCACATGATTGCAATGTAAAGGCTTCCCTTGGACATATTACTGATCCCCTCTTCTCCTGTCATAGGAAAAAATATATATTCTGGAAGATGGCCTACTTTCAAGACAAAAGTAACTAAGCTACCTGAAAACACATTGGCACTATTGTTCACCATCCACTGACCCTGCACTCTGAATATACAACTGAATGTCATGAACATGCATTTCAGACAAGGAAATAAGACTGGAGAGAAACACAAAACCCAAATATTGTACAGACATCAGAAATTCCCACAGCTTATCAAAAAAAACAGCAGTTAAAATGAGCTGCAGCAAATTAAACACATTTAACAATCGCCACAACCAGAAGATGAACCACATGATGGCTGACTTCATAACTTGCTCCTGAATGATGGACTGGCGTGGAGTGACCGCTTCTTTTTGCAAGGCTTCCTGATAGAGAGCAATATATCTGTTCCAAGCAGTAGAACTGAGCAATGCCTGCATGGCAAAGCACACAACCAAGCGCACTATCTTACCCATGGACACATGGCTCTTAGTTTGTCCTGAATCTTTTTGTTCAAATAAAGCCAGAGGCATGTACGGTCCTCGGCGTGGTGGGTGGCTCCTAAGGTACAGCATGCATCCAACAAAAACAAAAATGCACCCTAAACCATCACATATCCCATCTACAAAATAGCCTAGAGAGCCAACTTCTGAGATGTTTGTGTCGATATTCTTGGTAGCACGAGCAACCACTCCATCTAGGGCATCCAAAAAATTCCTAACCATAAAGAGGAAGACCCCCATTCGGCGTATGGAGAGAGAATCATTGGTAAGCAGACGGGCTGACACCAGTCCAACAAATACATGCAAAAGGCTTATCATGTCGGCAGTGATAAACGGAAAATTTTTGGGGGTGTTGAACACCATGTTGAAAGCCACAGCAAGTGGGTGATGAACATAATGATTTGTATGATCAAGCATTATCATCTTCACAGTTACATGGCAGAAGGGTGAGATCTGGCATAGCCTGCTTGCAGTCTCATTTTTTGGTGGTCTCATATTTCCATTTTGAACACAAAAATACAGGTGAATATCCAGCAGCAAGTATATGACCACCACAAACAACAGTCCACCTAACAAGCATTTGTTTCCTGAAGGGAAGAGGCTCATCTTGAATTCCAATTTATTTTACTTGCGCTCTTCTCACCTGTGCAAGGAGCAAAGAAGACAAAAAAAGAACAAATTAATTGAAGTCATGTGGTGCTTCACTAATACTCTAAAAACCTTAAGGACTTGAACATCTGCGAGAAGCAACATGTACCAAAATGATGCTGCAGCTTGTGGTGCACCAAAATGCAAGAAGCAGCCTCACAAGAGATAGTAATGGAGTTGGATTTAACAACACATTCCAGCAAAGCAAACCACAATAATTTTTTAATTAAACTGACACTGGGAATGATAAATGCGCAAACTCATAATAATTTGGTAACCTTAAATTTCTGATTGTTCAATTTGCAGAGAGGCATCCCATATCAGACAGGTCAAACCTGGAACTTGAGGAAACTAAAAATGGCACCACTCACACAAGTACTAGATGAACTAGAAGGGCATTAAAATGTGCAACAGAATAATTCTGCCACAGTCTGTGGTGAGTTGAAATAATACAGTGGGCCCTCCATAACTGCAGATTCAACCAGATATGGATCGAAAATACTTTGNGGGGTGAGGGGGGTAATTATAGGTAATCTGGAGATGATTATTTTAAAGTATACAAGAGAAAGTGAATATGTTGTACAGGGTGGGGCAAAAGTCATGGGCGGGTTTAAACGACGCAGCATGGCGTAAGTAACGAACGATTATATATTTTTAAAATTACACTACACAGAGAAAGATATGCCATTTATGGATGAGGTCCAAAAAAGCCACTTCTTGAAAACAACACCGGATAGATGTCCACCTTTGCAAGCAACACATTATTCCTCCAAACGCCGGACGAAATCCTTCATAACGTGCTCCAGGTGTCCAGGGAAATGTTTCTCACGGCTTGCCTTGTCTGATCCTTAAGAGCAGCCAATGACTGAGGACGTGTGGCGAACACCGAACAAATTAAAAGTCAAGTGTTTCCTGGGAGGGTCATTTCGAGATTTGGGGACATTCCTTGGCAGTCGCGGTCGCCGGATTTGACCACCCCCGACTTCTTCATGTGGGGGTACCTGAAGAGTTTGGTGTTCGCCACACGTCCTCAGTCATCGGCTGATCTTAAGGATCAGATAAGACACGCCATGGGAAACATTTCACTGGACATGCTGGAGTGCGTTATGAAGGGTTTCATCCGGCATTTGGAGGAATATGTGTTGCCCGCAAAGGTGGACATCTATCTGGTGTTGTGTTCAAGAAGTGACTTTTTTGGACCTTGATCCATAAATGACATATCTTTCTCTGTGTAGTGTAATTTTTAAAAAATATAATTGTTTGTTACTTACGCCATGATGTGTCATTTAAACCAGCCCATGACTTTTGCCCCACCCTGTACAATGGAAAATGCACTGTAATGCAAATGGCATGGCATTCGAGTGCAGGAATGGAGAAACCATACTGTTTTCTCCAGTTCTTTTGCATTTTTCACCCATTAAACAGTTCCTTTGTTTGCAAGAATACTGCTCTGCTAACACAGGATGTTACTATGCCCAAGAAGAGGGTCTGAACTAGGAGGGCTGAGGGGAGAGTTGATAGATTAGTCAATCCTGGGCCTCATTTGAACTCTAGTTCAGATTCTGCACAAAATTAGGACTTCCTTGACTTTTCTGCACATTTTTGTGCCTGCACAAAGCATGCACAAGAGTAGTGGACTCTTCTAGTCTTACACCATTTACACACAAAAAAACATTCCGCAACACTCGACCAATATGCAAATACACTGCAAGACGGCTGTCAACTTTACTGGCATTGACAGGGGTAAATCTATCCATCCCCTCTCCACTGTCTGCCTCATTGGGAGCATAAACTTGAACAGAGTAACACCCGTGTATGTCACTGACTACAGGACCTGTGCCAATGTTTTTAAAATTGCACCATCCTTTCTACACACAAACAACATAATTTTGTGCAGCCTAACAAGTGCATATGTGCACATGCTTTTGTGTTTTCTGTTTAAAGACATATGTCACTCACTCCAGACAACTGAGGGTGGTAAGAAATACAAGAACACACAGAGTTCCCATATGTCATGCATTTGACGCAAAGTACCTTGGCATAATATCATTGGCAAGACTTGACAACTCCTCGTCTTGCCAAGCCTCATATCACCTTATAGCAACATGGATTGTCCCAAGTTGGTGATATTCAGATAAAATAGTGAGAGTGAGATCTGCCTTTAAACAGAAACTCCATAACATGCTCATAACATGAAAACAAGCCAAGCAAAAAACGGATACCTGTAGAAGTAAAAGAGGGCAAGTGACACATACAAAACTACAATAGAAGGGATGAACAACTAATTAGGGGCATAAACCCCATGTCATAATATTCAATATTGTTCCAAAGCTTCATCCAATTACATTTGTTAGACACAATACACAGTATGGTCTACTTCATCCATACTAATGACAGTAGAATTGCTTATAAGAATCACTGCTCCAATAAACTGGTTCAGCATTGTCAACAATGTGTTTCTATTCACTCCTCTTAAGTAGTTTATCAAGACATATGTTATGTAGATTTAAAAGCTTTCTAACGCTGTATAACATAATTTTTTTGGGCCCTTTTCCTGGGTGTTATGTAGAGTCAAACACAGGGGCCAGTATTTAAAAAATCCGATAGTAGGTATTTTATACAATCCCTAGGCAAAGTATGTAACATATTCAAAACAAAACAGACATTTCATACTTTGCCTAAAAACTTCAGGCATTCTATACTGGGTGTTTCTTACTAGTAGGTCCAAAGTCAGCTTATTCCTTGGGCCAAAACAAGTCGAAAATGTAGGGGTGAGAAATGTCGAGAGACCAACCTTTAACAAGGTAGATGACCAGAAACATTTGCCAGTGGTTGCCAAAGGAGCAGTATTTGAGCAGGAAAATCGTGACCGTTGGGATTTGGAGGGTCTCCTCTTTCACGGAAGTGATTATCTCAGCTCATATCCTGCACCTTCAGGCCCTATCACGGGGTAAATTTTAAAAAATAATAATAATAATAAATATCCTGCACCTTCGGCAACCACCGGCCAATGTTTCTGGTCATCTAACTCGTTACTGGTTAGTACCTCGACATTTCTCACCCCTACATTTTCGAATTGTTTCGAAATACGCCAACTTTGGGTTGACCTACTAGTAAGAAACACCCTGTATAATGCATGCTTTTCACACATTGCCAGTAACATACATACTCAAAACCTTCAAATTTGGACTTTGTGGATTTCACTTGTATGCTGATGATATCTTCTTTCTACATATGTTGCTTCAAGCCATGGCATGTATTGTTTTATTACAGCTGAACATTCCTAATACAGTTGACTCCAGACATAAGAGACTTCAAGGGACCATGAAATTGGTATCCTATAACCAAGCTCTGTTACAGCCAGATACACAAGCCATATATGGAAGTACGCCGGGACCAGCCTTTCAAATTGGCAATAACCCAGGGTTGCTTATAGCCGAGGCTTTTATATCCGCAGTCGACTGTACATAATCAACATATTGTAGTTTCAAAAACCTATTGAATATCCCAATCACAGAGTATGCAAATGGTGAATTGGTACTAAGTGCCCCACTCCCATCCCTCTTCACTGACATCATATAAAGATCAAACCTGATTTTCAGAAAAGAGGGTCAATTTTTTAATGACTGCATTAGATACCTTGCATGTCAAGGTATGTACAGGACCGCTCATAAAGAATGTACGACTCTATGGACAAATTGTTTATCTTGTTCCCAACCCCTGGGTCGCCAGCACAATTTTAAGTGTGGTCGCAAGGAAGTCCAGGAAAAAATAATCAAAATAAAGTAAAAAAGAGAAGACAAAAATAAGAGAAAGTAAGAAAATGTTAGGGGGGAAATTCACATCAAAGCTACGTAAGCATTGTACCTGGTTGAACATTTTAGTAATTAAAAATTTCATTGAAAATTGGGATGGGTCATACAAGTCGCCAGGGGTCCAGAAAAGGTTGTCCATAGTCGCGTCGGAATAAAGGGGGGAAAACTGCTGGAAATTGAGAATCAACATTTCGTCAATCGAGTCTTACCATTCTTTATGAGCAGTACTATACTATCAGCACAATACACTTTACTCCCAGTTGCTGTACTCTGCAGTGCTCAACGTGAACTGAGCCTTGGGCTGACCACCCCTTCACACCTCATCTGGCATGCCCCCCTGTGGGGGGCTCGCTAGCCTAGCCTACATGAATTTCACTTCGGGGTGAGTCAAAAACAGCATGCATTTTGCCAGTCAAGGATATGGTACAACTGACCAAATGCCACCATGTGGCGTCCTGCACCTGCAATACACCTTTTGCCCAGGGCCAAGAGACATTTAAGAGGTAGCTTGGTCAATTTGGCAATTTAATTAATGTGCCAGTTTAACATGTGGAGGTGGGGAAGAAGTGGGATTCCAGCTGACTATGTGACTGGTGCCAACAGAAATCTTGCTTGTGTTGCCAACTAGGCAATCTCACAATGCTGCTAGTGCTGACAAATTGATTGGCAACATTTAAGAAGGCTGGCATTTTATCTGAGGACTTAAACCACTCCTGGGGGCTAGCTCTCACACAAACTGATTAACCCAGGGGGTTAACCACTTCGGTACTCCGGTGTACATCTGCAGTGGTACTCCTTAGGTACCCCTGCGAGCATAAAGATGGAGACGGCAGGCCCTTTTTTTGACCTTTCTTTATCAGACTCAAATTAATGAACTCTTTTTGGACCGAGTTAGCTGCATCGGGAATGTGTTTGTGTATTTATGACAGTATATTTGATACCGTAATAGCTGCAATTGGCAGAGCAGCCTGCCGAAGGAGAGGGCCTGCCGTCTTCTCCATCTTTATGCTCACGGGTGTACCTTACTCTGGTACTCCTTGGTACTCCTTGAATTTGGTACTCCAGTGTACACTTTACAGTAGAGTGGTTAACCCCTTGGATTAATCCCTTCCCTACCAGATCTAGGCGATGAGATTTGTTTCTGTTCAACTTGCATGTACTCTGAAGATATGGACAAGATATTTTACAAATAACAACAGCTATACTTGAACGTTCATGCTCTACACTATGAATGCTTTTGGAACCATTTTCCACTTCTAGAAGTCTCAAAAGTAATTTCCAAAAAGATCACGGTAACAACTCGAAATTAAATTACTACCGGCCACCTGTTAGGCTGATTTAATTATGAAATATGTTTCAATATACTAAATAACAACCTTGAGAATCGATAAGAATCGAGAGTGAAACCAATAGTGCCAGATCCAGTGATTCTCACCTAGGGAGCTATTTTTAAACCCCCACCCAAAGAGCTGTGCATAATGGAGCGGGAGACAAAGGGTTAATTCTCACGAAGTACAACAGTTTCAGCAGATTCATCATAGCACGATTCTCAAGGTTGTTATTCCGTATATTGAAACGTATTTCAAAATTAAATCTGCCTAACAGTTGGCTGGTAGTAATTTAATTTCAAGTTGTTTTGGCGATCTTTTTGGAAATTAATTTTGAGACTTCTTGAAGTGAAAAATTGTTCCAAACATATTCATAGTGCACAGCATGAACGTGTAAGTATAGCTGTTATTATTTGTAAAATATCTTGTCCGTATCTTCAGGCGTATCTACGTGCAAGTTGAACAGAAGCTAATCTCATCGCCTAGATCTGGTACGGACGGGGTTAACTGACAGAGAGCTGGTGGAACCATGTATAAGTCAACTTACCCCTAAAATGATACACAATGATTTTCAGAAGTACATGGTAGTAGCAAAACAACCAAGTAACTTAAACCAGAGCTGTTATTTATTTTCCAAACAAGGTGCAATTAGGCTTCAATGGGCCCCATCAAGTGACAAAAATTAAAGATTTTCATGGCCAGGTGATTCTTTATAAACAAGATCCACTATATTCTGTACCAAATGGTAAAACAAAAAATATTATCATCACTTAAAATAAATAGTTTTTGCAGGTTCATGTGGCATTACAAAAGGTAAAAGAAAAGACAGTTAATTTACTAGTAACACCTTCTAGGATACATTTGCAACTAAAATTAACACTCATCACAAAACATAAAACCATGATAATGGTGTCACTATCCAGCCTGATTTGATACATATGAGAATGACATAATCAATTCAATGTGAGGAGCATGTGTTGTTAGGAATACATTCAGGCATGCACATAACAAAGAGTGTGCTGCAGCATATCAAGTCCAACCAAATTGTGGGGATGTAATGTGCAAAACTGTACAGTTCATATATTAGTGTTCTGAAGTGCATGTTCTAACCCTATCAATCAAAAAAATTTCAATCAACTTCCTAGCATGTGCCATACTTAATAAAATACATATGGACCCTGCCTGGCCTAGGGGCCGTACACATATTACGTCATCACATTTTTGACATTTTTTAACCCCCTCCCTCATGATACTTCATTTGGCAACCCCCCCTCACCTGTCCCCCTGGTTTTTGGTTGGTTTATTCATCCCAACTTGGACGCCCCCTTCCCCTCTCGTCTTCTTTGGTCATCAGGTAGCAAACCCCACCCCACCCCCACTCCCCCTCGATGATGACATAATATGTGTACGGCCCCTTAAAGCAAAGCAAAATAGGAAATATCTCCCAATTGTGGATAGATATTCAAAATACATAACCCAACTACTGCATAAGTGTCATTAACATGTAAAAAAGTCAAAGAGCATATCTGAAAGCTATTACAACACACTTTTAAAACAGTCACCACGGCTATTAAGTTACTTCTCCCACTGTGATACCAGATGTTTGATTCCTTGTGCATAGGTGTTGGATTGCTGGAACCATTCCCTAATAGCATCCTGCATCACTTCATCCAAATAAAATCTGTGACCGTGCAAATGCTTCTTCAGTTTCCCAAAAATGTGGATGATACAGTGACAAACCTGGACTCTATGGTGGATGGGATGCTCGTGTGTTTCCCACCTGAATTTGGAAGTGCAATGCTGGATGATTTTTGCCATGTTGAGGCAGGCGGTTTATCAAGAAGAAGAATTACTCCTTGTGTGCCCAGCCCAAGCCGCTTAAACTTGATTGATGCTAAACTGCACAGGTCATATTGCCCGTTTTCGATCACAAGGGCTAACTGTTTGTCAAGTTTCTCACCGCCAGAAACACCATAAATGCTGCCCGAAATGCAACACCACCACCATCACGACATTTCCCTAAAAGGGGTAGTCAGCGGTGAAGGGAGATGCAAGTCAACCCCACATATCAACTAAATTAAAAACTTGTAAAAATAAAACTATAAACAACCCCTGCCCATCTCAGACGACGGACAGAGCGGCAGGTACCCCGAGCACCATGTGCTGGCCAGCAGGATCCTGCCCGGCCACTCCGACACCCTGGCTGCCCAGTCGACTTCACTCCTGCCCTAAGTTAAGGCATGAAGGCCTTACTCCGCCGCGTACCGAGCGTCGGGGCTCTCCCTGCCCGCCCGATCCCGCGGCCGCCTGGTGTGTGTAATTGTCTGCATGAATGCTCCTGTCATCTCCTGTGTACCTCCCTCCTCCTCCATTATTCACCCCTACAAATTAACCTGTGCCATTTACACCTATCCAAACAAACAACCTAAGCCTCAGCCACGTCCATGGTCCTCTTGACACATGAACGTCTAGGCTTAACACTAGCAACACCTTTATGCTTATGACACTGAAATGCCTGAAATGCAGAAACTCTCAAATCTCTGTGAGCATCAACCAAGTCCAGGCAGAGTCATTCTTCTTCATAACAACATCTGACCCACCATGTGAAAATCCTCTGGGATTGCCTTATCAAATTCAGGGGACCTTCCAGCATCTGGCAAATAGCTCAGGTTTGTCCCTGTGTCTTCCACATTTTTGGGGAGCTTCATATCTGTGGGGTAAAAGATTTCACTCAGACGAAGGGGTGCAGGATGCTGTTCGGGAATGGCTCTGCCAGCAACCCATCCCTTTCTATATGCATGAGGAATTGAAAGTCTGTCAGTGTGAGATAAGTGCCTACATAAATTGCTGCAGTGATTATTTTTAAGCTACATTGCAATATCTTTCTAATATGCCTTTTGGGTCATTTTCATTAGAATGTAGGTTTCCTCCCTAATTTGAGTTCATAAGGAGCATGATTGATAGTACATCCAAAAAACAAACATTAATCTACCTGAATAACAAGAACCTATCAAATGTTTAAGATGGATCTACCATCAATCATGAAACCAGACCTTAGGGAGTGGGATTCTCATGATTTTCTCTCATTTCCAGACAAATGCCTAATAGTTCCCAAAACAGATGACACAACCACTTCCACTCCCCATAATTTAATCTACCTTCACTGGAAAACATACCATATCTAGAAACAAAAACAAATACAACCCTCCCTCAAGAAGTCTCACAGTCTTAATCACAGGATGAAATATCACTATTATTATAATAATTAATTAGGGGGAGGTGTGATTGCAGAGTTGGTAACCACTCAGCTTGCTGAGCGAAAGGTCCCGGGTTCGATCCCCACCCGGGAGTTCCCTTTCACCTGCATCAGGAGGGTCTCTGACACGCGCCTTGGAGGCATCTGGCAACCTAACCTCCAAGGAGATAGCACATGACCCCTCTACTGACATTGCACTTGCACCCATGTTTCCTCCCCAAAAATCCCCATTCCCTTCCCTACGACCTTTCTCTCTGGCATGGGGTCTGATGAAAATACATAAGAAAATAGTGATGGGAAATGGTGGTATTCCACCCCCCTAAAGGAGCGATGTTCTCCCGATGGGGTAAGTAAAATAAAATTCTAAAAATGTAATAAATAAATAATTATTATAATTGAAGGGTTTGGTGCAAAAACCGGATAAGTCCACTTTTGGCCGAAAATAAGTTATGTGTCCTTCTGCCATCTTGTGGCCACTCTGCACCTTTTGGTACAAAAATCAGACCTGTCATGTAGTCCACTGAGGAAATATAGCCCTCCCAAGTGACAAGCGTCTTGTCCAGAGCGCGCACAGGCTTCGTTTTTGCCCTCTAGTGGGTGACATTCCAAAAGTAACCACCTAGACTTTTCAGAAACATGGAAGCACACATTTCACATTTTATAATGAGGTCCATTCAAAAAATCCCAAAAGTAGCGAACTTTGAGATGTATTAAAATCAAAATTTCGCCGCCATGTTGAAATTGAAAGATTTTATCCCGGCTATTTTCAATGAGATATTATTAAAGGCTTTTTAAAAGAGCTTCCAAAATCACGTATCAGATTTAGATTCACTTTAGGGGTTCAGAGGTTACGGGCCTCCATTACAAGCCCTGACAGCATCAAGTGAGTGAAAAATGGCAATTACAGACCCTGTAGTTTCGCAACCCCATGTCACAGAGAGACGAAATCTCAGTTCCTTACATACGACGACGACTACTACAAACCCATGAATTTTGGTCATAATCGGAAAATATTTGTCGGAAAAGTGGTCCGAGTTGACGTGGAATGCCCCATTAGTATAAGTCACTAAAGCGCAGCAGTATAGCCGAACAGAGTGATGAGGAGTCTGGATGTCTAATGATGAATTAGGTGATGAGTTTGTAACACTATGTAGCCTATGCCTTGAGAAAAAAAGTTTGTCCATGCTCATAACATACACACAAAAATTTATTTGGACAATCATGTCTGGGTCTCATTCGGTGCAAAAACAAGACTTGTCCACATTATACTCCACTGTAGAATGTGTAATATGCATCGTCCAAACTTTAGACTCTGGTGCATGTTCACTTTGGTATCATCCTACTCAACAAAAAATTATCATTATAAACATTTCTGAAATTTTCCGGGAATTCAATTTTTCTTTGTTTTCTTGAAAGTAACAGAAGTGGACTGTTTTTGCACCAAACCCTTCAATTATTAATCACAATAATTTAGCTGACAACCTCGATAAAACTTGCAAAATATGCATCATAAGTCAGCATTTCAACCTTGGATGAACCTTAGAAGATTCCCTCCTACAAGATATATGACTGTGCAACATTTGATGTACCAATACATCTCATCTATAACATCTTTAACACCTAACCCAAAATAAATATGAAAAGTCATAATACTTGAAAACACATGCCAATAGACACAAGACACAGAAGAGCAGAGGCTCTGCACTCAACATGATGTTATTTGACAAGCAGAATTATCCCCAAAAAATTAAGGCAAAGCAGTGGCAGCGGTAAAGCATGCTTAGGGAGATACAAATTACATTGGGAGACTCACCTGGCAGACCTGGGTACTCTTTCCACAACCTGTTTCACCCAACAGGATCAGTGTTTGCCACTTTTCTACGATGTAAATAATTTCGTTGCGATAGTGGAAGATGGGTAGCCGCTCACGCTGTTGTTCAATGCTCTTGGATATATTCCGATTGTAAACAAAAGCAGTGTGCTCGTCTGGGTTGAGATCTGATTTATCCTGTCTCCAGGGTATATCAAAGGACCCTGAAAAAGAAACAAATGATTGCAGCTCACTCCAAATGTAAGTTAACTTTGCTGTCGATATACAGGACATACTCACTTGGCTTCACGAATTGGGGTTTAGCACCACTCATAATACTGCTAATGCATCAGTCACCTCAGTAGTAGTACAGTAGCTGAAATTACAAGCAATATCAGTACACCACCCAAGAGTACTGCATAAAACCAGCTTTTTAGTACCCTATTAACCCTATTCACATAAGCACAAGGCCATGTCCTACTTCCTCTATTGTTAGCCAGAACACGCTTCACGCACATCAAATCATTTCTCAGCATTACACTTTCTGCTATAATTCAGGTAGTTTCAAGGTTTCATCGGCAAAAATTATTTGACTGACGTAAAGTAAGCTTCTTTCTGATAGTGCTGAAATAACATATGGATCCTTTGTGTTGTGTGTCATAGACTATATAGAGGGTGATCCATATTACATCTGATTGCTTTGGATATTTGTTGGCACTAAGCTGCTTATTTTAAGTGGTAACTTTTGCATAGTTACTTTTAATATTAATGGTTAAAATATAAGGTGCTAATATTACACCAAAGTGAATCATCCACTAAAATGCTGAACTGCAAAGCATTAAACAGTCCATTGGAACAACTGGCATCTCATATCAATGACAGAACCCACTTGTGCATGCCAGACCCCCTTGCAGGCTTTTCAAAGGATGGGTACCCATAACCTAATATTAGCAGCTAGTAATTTTGAGTTTTGATAGTCTTTTTGATAAGGAATAAGGCCCGGATAGGCCACGCCCACTAGATATTCACCTTTGGAAACACGTCCCTAGTGGTAGAGAAAGCTTATGAAGGAATATACTGTATTACCTCACTTAAAGCAGCATGCCGGTATAACCTGGCGTGCCGCAATAACTGAGGTAGATTTCCATCATTTTGATCTTTGACAAATTTTTTGGAATGCAAGGTAGGGTAGATGGGGCACAGTGGTCCTTTCCATTTTAAAAATATAAGAATAAACCGCAATAACATCTTCATCTAGTACCTCGTAAAACAGGTCACTATTGTGCTTCTTGCCAACATGACAGCCATGTGTGAGATGCCTGTGATCCTGCTGTATCAGGGGAAATCTATTTGAAAGGTAGTGAAGTTACTTCTAACCCACAGTTTAAATGCCATGTCTGGTGTAGATGCTGGGCATGACCCTGATGTAAAAATGCTGCTGAATAGTGCCATCCTTTGTGCATAAATGCGGGAAACTTGGAAAGCGTCATTTGCAATGGAAGCTACGATTAATAACATCATGTCAGTTGCTGCCCTCTGGGGCACAGTGGTCCATGGACCAGTGAGCACCTTTTTGTGGACGACCCTTTTGCCTCTGTACAGCACTTTATATCATCGTAGTTTTATATACTAATGGTTTTGACAGACACTAGTATGAAATAAAGTTCATTCCCCCAAAGGATGTGGCAGGACAAGGTCAACTTTCCGGAGAGAGACGCTGTTTCACTTGTGTCCGCAGGTTGCAAGAACAGAAGTCCCTTTTATTTATTTCGTGTTTGTCTAGAGGGGTTAGATGTAGGATAAAAAATAAAATAAACTTCTTGTGTGAATTAGAGGTCCCAATCACTTCCTGACCACTGTGCCCTGGGTATCGGGGCACAGTGGCCCATTTGCATATGGCAGCTTCTAAAATATTTTGAAGCCAAATGGATGGCACTTCATGTGAATATACAGGGTGAAGGGAAACTCGTGGACAATCGCCAGGTAGACTGATAGTACTCGCAAAACTAATATAGGGATGTGCAATTAGTTTTTGGCTCCTTTGCGTAGTTAATGCGTACGGTGCCCTTAAAGTGTAGAGGGCCAGATGGTGGAATATGAGGCAAAAATGAAAAAGTGCATGGGTGTCGTACCCGGATTCTTACTCTGACAGGATTTGATCGCTTTTTGCACATGAACGATGTGTTAGGGGACCATGGCAAGGGATTGGAGGCCCTCGAACTGACTTTTGCTTCTTCGAAGCTGGCGGAACGGATGTGACGTCACGAAAGTTTGATGGCGCCGTATGCATTAACTATGAAACGGAGCCCAAAACTAATTGCACATCCCTATATTAGTTTTACGAGTACCATCAGTCTACCTGGCGATCGTCCGCGAGTTTCACCCTGTATTAGTGACGTGTATTACCAATGAGTACCTCCACCATGCTGGAAAATATTGGGTGTGTAGGTATAAAAGGAGCTCTTATAAAAATACCAAATGTTCAAAAGTGGACCACTGTGCCCCAGTCTCCCCTACTAAAATAATGTTACGGTGAAAAACGTGCAAGTACAGGCCTACAGGGCTGTGAGAATATGCAAGTTCATCTGTTGCACAGGGAATAAAGTATGACCAATCCCATATTCAGCCTGCTCTGAGAGGGGAACCCCCCTAAACATTACAAAGGATAAAGGCAAATTCCCTCCGTCTTTCGGTTTGCTCAATAGGTTGCTGGTCGTAGATTTCATTGACAATCAGAGGAACTATTAGTGTAGTGGTATCAATTTGTCTGAGAAGACTCGTTGCTCAGAAAATAAAATCCATACCCAACATATGAAATATCCTGGTAGGTATGCTTCCCTTTTTGCAGCCTCGTACTGTTAATTGAAGTTGCCATGAAAGAACTTATCGAACGATCTTATGAGATGTGTCTAGAAATAGAAGTGTCCTGGGCTGTATTCACACTGTACAACTTGGTGAAATGAATTCATTTGAGTTATAATAGTTTTCACAGAGATCGTGATAATGCTGTGCTTAAGAAAACCTTACCTTATACCTAAGGTGGCCATATTTTTCGCGAGCTAAAGCGGGACGGTTTTCATAATCGCCAATTTCGGGCATTTAAATTTGTGTCATAGGGAAATGTCGTGATGTTGTTGTTGTTTTGTTGTTGTTGTTGTCACTGACTCTGCTTCAGGGGCGAATCCAGACCTTCGATTTTGGGGGGGGG
>KZ538094.1:21653-74218 GCA_000934665.2 Catajapyx aquilonaris
TTGTTCTGTACCATACCCGCATACTTGGGGGCGATGCGAGGTGGGGGGGGGGGGGTTCTTGATTTGAGGGATATTAATGTACTGTATCTTATATGGGGTTGGGGGGTGGGCATGAGCCGTAAAGGGAGGGGAAGAGGCCCGCCGCAGGCGAAAATTTTTTGGGGTGCACTGATTTTTAGGGATTTTCGGGGATTTTCGGGATTTTTAGGGTCTATATAGGCTCAAAGCGGGACATTCGTGCGTCCCGCCCATCACGTCTGCGACAGCGGGACACCAATCTGAAATTCGGGACTGTCCCGCCTAATTCGGGACGTATGGCCACCTTACTTATACCGGCATACCTCGCTTAGACCGGCATAGCCACCAGATCGTGCATTTCTAAAAACTGGTCGACCTCAACTACACAGGCATGCTGCTTTAAGTGAGGTAATACGGTAATTGGAGTAGAGCTTAACCGTAATTTCTGGCTTGACACACTCCTGCTGAGTTGCCAAGTGCAGCAATCCCGTTAAGGCTGACCAGAGAGGGAGGGATGTGGGGAGGGGCGGAAGGGAGTTTATTGGAGTAAGTAACTGCTTAAAATAAGAAGCCTAGTGCCAACAAATAGTCAAATCATGGGTCAAGTATTTTGGATAACCCTGTATGAGGAAGTCAGTGAAATGGTCCCCTCACCGTCCTTCCCCCACTATCTCACTCTCTTTTCTCTTTACTCTCTCACCCATTTGCATGATATTCAGAACATCTGTAGTACCACATCATCCCAAAATTAGCATCATGCAGGAAAAATGTGGTGACAACAATTCAGAAAATTCCATTATGGTGTCTATACCAGATGCTAGTATAAAGCAAGTTAGGTGGCACCTAGCTGAGTTTTTGTCTACTCTTGTCATGCAAAAAGTACATCACGAAATAATATTTTTTTCAACAAGGGTGAAAATGGCAGTAACTGAGCCCCCACCCTTTTCTCCTATCAGTCAATGCCCATGTGTGAGTTCTATGCTCCCTAAATCACTTCACAACTTTAGTGGCAAAATGCAACCATTCCACCATTAATAAAACCATGCTCATGCATGCTTCCACTCATGCACACATGTGTGCTCCTTGCCGAAGTATAAGGCAGTTTTTTCCAGTAGTCTACTAGCTTTATTTTAAAATGTAACTAGGCCTATATTGATTTCTTCTTTCAACAGTTTCTTGTGGACAAATGTTACTCACTTTTGGAATGCAGAAATATTTCCAAGCGCTTTTCACTCTTTCTCTGCAGAACAGAACCGCTTTTATCTTTTATGTACCGTATCTTTCAATTAAGTTAAAAATAACAAATTTAAAAATTTGTTGAGCCACAAAGTTTGGAAATTTTCAAACTTGTACACTGATGTTTTGACTGGGCCTTCAACTGTCTGTGGATGTGTATTCTGTAACGCCAATCGCAAAAGTGGACCTCTCACCTTTTGATATCAGCTAACATGTCCCCCAAACAAGCCAACGGCTTGATCATGGGGTATGATAAAAAAAGATACCAGCTAACTTACGTAAGTGGATCATTCTGCATCATTATACATAAGTCTAATTTTATGTAACTTGGAACCTTCCTTTCATCATACAGTCTACAGAAAGTGCCTGTTTTATGCCGGTTAATTTTACACCTATTCACATTAACCCTGTTTTCATTATTACATATTTTGAAAAATTTTCAATCTAAAAATGTTGACAAAAATTTGAAAACAACAAAAATCTAAACATAAGAACATCGCTACAGCACTTCTGAGTTCAAACACTACAGTTCACCCATACAGGCGCTTCTTTTGTTCGTGGTGCATAGTCATGTGGCACAGTCTAAATCAGTGGTTCCTTTCGGGTCACGACCCCCTTTAATGATAGTCAAGTAACCTGCGACCCTGTGACACCCCCCCCCCCCCCNCACCCCCCCCCCCCCCGGGGTGTTAGGTGTTGAAAAAACCTCCGTGATGAATAGGGGGCGGATAGTTATGTTTTTACATAGTTTTTTCCTTTGTATGCACGAGGGTGTGATTTGTACGAAAATCCGAATCATGACATCAGGAGTCCAAAAAAGTGGGTCTTATTTTGCATATAAAGGCATATTTCGAGCTTAACGACATATTTTGGCTTTAGCGACATATTTGGAATATTTCACGCTTTTTACTTCGTTAATCTTGTTACCCACCTTTTTTTTGTATTGTATTTATTACGTTGCAAACCTTGGGACAATAGCTTCCCTTTTTGAAACGCACCAATAACGACATGTGATGTGGAGAGGTCATTCTCAAGGCCACTCTGAGTGAGACAAGGCAGCGATTAACTGCATCCAATATGGAAAAAATTATTGTCTCTCATTGTCACTTCAATAGTGAAACTGAAGACAATTGATGAAATGAAGTTGTGCAAGAAATAAACCTCTTGTATGAGATAAAGTCTCAAGTCCATGGCACATAATTTGCATGTAATTATTTTTCAGGGTAACGCAAGAATAAATCGCGAATTAAATGCAGGTTTTAGAGAATATTTGAGAGAATATTTCGCTATTTTTGGGGGAATATTTTTGCACAATTATTTGCCCTTGCAGGTAACCACCAATCAACAGATGACAAATGGGTTGGTCCAGAAATGGGTATCAATTAGTAAGGTACTGCTAGTGTTCCTAATATCATGCAAATTGGTGAGGGTAAAGAGAAAAGGTGGCCCATTTCACATAGAATACCTCACAACAGGGTGTCAGATAATATGGGTAAAAGCAGGATAACACAGGTGTAGGATGCCATTCTGTGTCAAAATATCCTCTGGCATGTTGTACAAATTACAGCTGAGCTGATACAGCCCTCCAAAATTGGGGAAAGAAAGTTCTAAAGCACAATTTTGACAAGCAGTGATTTGCCCAAATTCAGTGACTAGTCAAGACTAACAAACACCTCCCTGGCCCAGTTTGGCACATGATTACTTATTAGTGCACCCCACTTGTACAAATAATGCAGATCAAAATGTTCAGTGCTACTCATTGAGAACGAATAAAGGAGAGATTTTTAAAACAATACCTCCGATTTAGAACAAGTTATTAATTGTATGTTTAGGAAATGTTCCAAATTGCCATTACTGATCAGGTTTTTGTTAGCGTCTTTGACTAAATAAGTAGCACAACATTTTAATCTGCATTTTTTGCCTCATTGTGCACATTGATATGTATTCATCTGTCCAACTGGGACACTAAGGCTTTTGTTAGTATTTACTTGAAATCAAATTTGGACAATCTCTGCTTAGCAAAATCATTCTTTATAGCTTTTCACCCAATCTTAAGACAGCTGTAGCATCTCGCCACAATTTTTACAGAAAAAAAGGGCCATGGCATTTCTGGCTCAGAATGGCATCCTACAAGTGCGGTGTCACATTTGACCCATATTATCGAAGCACCCTTCGTATTGTTACATCTTCACTAGATTTGCATAGTCAAATTGATTTTTGCATGCAATGAAATTCAGATATCTCCATTCCCCTTTGCATGTGAATCCTCCATACCTGCTTACTATCTCAGGGCCCACACTCTTCACCTGTAATTTACAGAAGTCAAATTTTTCCACAGTTATTGCTGCTTAGGTATCCATAACATGCAGAGAGCAAAGTGCAGGCAGTGGACGGCCCAGGCACAAGGTGTTTAGCCCCCTTTCCTGATATCTGAATGTCCCTAAGTAGCAGGCAGACAAAGAGAGATACTTTTTTATTTTTTATTTATTTCAAAGAGAGATACTTGGGACTTTCTGCCCTCAACAGTACATATATGGGTTATTCTCCAAAAACTTACCAATACCATGTCCCAGCATAATAACTCAAAAATGGCTTGACTGAGAGAGTTGATTTTTTAAACATTTGGAGAAGCAGTTGACACCTAGCCATACCCATGAAAACAAAGAAAAATATTAAATTAAGTTTTACTGCAAAAAATGTCAAAGGGCCTAAAATCACTATTCTTGGCATGTCCCGATCTCATTTGAAAGCATGCTATATTTTCTTACAATTTTATTATTAACATTAGACAAGTTTCAATACTATAATTAAATTGTACATAGTTGCAGGTATAAAACAACATTTTTAAAACCATTTATTCCTTTGACATGACCTTGCTGCATCACTCCAAAGTGTGTCCCGAGTTTTCCCGGAAATAAAAAGTTCACACTCCTGGCTCATTTTTCTATGTCACAAAATAGCTTAAATATTTTGAAATAACTGTGATTCCATGGCATGAAGGGTCTTCTTGAACCCACAGAAATGTCCAGAGTCAACGTTCGTTCTTGACCGTGATATTAATCCTAATGCATCCAAAGGTCATTTTTCTCCCGGAAATAAAAAGTTCACACTCCTGGCTCATTTTTCTATGTCACATAATAGCTTAAATGTTTTGAAATAACTGTGATTCCATGGAATGAAGGGTCTTCTTGAACCCACCGAAATCTCCATAGACAACGTTTGTTCTGGACCGTGATATTAATCCTATTGCATGCATAGGTCATTCTTCTGGCTCCCGAACTCCTGGAAATATTCACTCTCCTGGCATTAGAATATCAGAATTAGCTCTCCATATTTTTTCCTGATTTGTGACCTCATATAGAGTAAGTGAGAATTTTTCCAGATTTTTAAAACAAGTTTTGAAATTCATTCATTCTTGCTTTGAAAATGGTAAGTTTTTGGAGAATCACCCATATATGTACGTAGGACCGAAGCAGTAGTGGTGGAGTGGATAAGGTGTCCGAATGCTAATCGGGAGGTCCTGGGTTCGAATCCCGGAGGCCGGCGACCCTGACCATGGTTTTCTGTGGTTTCCCATGGTCCTCGCAGGATAATTCCGGGGTCGTTACCGTAATCATAGGCCACAGCCGCTTCCTTCCTTCCCTATCCCTGCTTCATTCCGATGAAAAAGTAGTAAAATGAAAAGAGTTCCAGACAAAAAATTGGGAGAAATCCCCCCCTAGAAAAGCCCGGTAGGCTGATAATGGGGTATCAAATTATTATTATTATTATTATTATTATTATTATTATTATTATTATTATTATTATTGTTATTTATTTTTTATTTTTTTTAGTTTACCCCATGATAGGCCAGTGGCCTCTTAGGGGGGAAGGGGGTGGTTCCCTAGGGAGGGCGCTGCAATTTTTGCGTCATTTCTGACTTCCGAAAAACACCAGGCCTTTTCTCCTGGCCCCGGGCAGATAGGGAGTGCAATTCTGCCCCGGCATGTCGGGTGAAAAGCGGAAAAAGACCCGGCCAAGCAGAGGTGACGGGGACGGGATTTGAACCTTATTATTATTATTATATATGTATGTAGGTTGATTCAGAAGTCATTGCACTAATTTTTTACTTGTAAAGCAGTAATGTATACAGAGCTGGGGAGGCGGAGTGGCACTGCGGTAACGTACGCGCCCACAGATGTTAAGGTCCCGGGTTCGATCCCAGCCCGGGGACACCCCCTTCATCTCGTGCAGAGTTTAGGTCGTCTCTGGCTTCGTCTCAGGTGGAATCTCCAATAGACATATCCACCCGGGGGAGTTCACAAAATGTACCTATATCAGTCCGCGCACTGCACTTTGCACATCCCCTCCTGTCATCCTCCCCGTGGGCCTGGGCGCTTCAATGAATAGGCACCAGCTGTACCAATATCAAAATAAAGGTTCCGTGTGATATACCCCCATTTGGGGGTGAAAGCACTACCCCAGGATTATTATTATTATTATTATTATTATTATTATTATTATTATTATTATTATTATTATTATTATTATTAATAATAATGTATACAGAGCTGACCTTTACGATCATGACCCCCTCCCGCCACCACTGCCCTAAGATGGCCTGAGCCTGACCGGCTTGGAGTGGCAAAGTTTGCCCTGGTTATTCTCAGCTATGGTGCCATTGCCATCCATGAGCAGTTGGTGAAAGCTGTAGGGTCATTGGCTCTCGACCACTGCCAGCAGTCCAACACTGGGCCATAGCTTCTTTCAGCAGAGGGTGAAAGGAAAGACTCTTCGACCACTCCATGTCTAGTAGACCTCCACAGCACCATTCCACATCAATGTTGCATGCATTTGAATGAGAATAAGGGCTGACCTAACCTTCAGGTCCTACAGCCGAAATTCCCTGCTGTTTATTTCAACTAAAATAAATACAACAGGGCAACAAATACTCCAGACATTGCTTCCAGTCACCAATACCAGCCAGTCCATCCAGGAAAAGGCAGGAGTCCATGGGCAGCACCGGTCCAGGAACGTACCACCCCACT
The DNA here is from genome assembly GCA_000934665.2 of Catajapyx aquilonaris. Lineage (NCBI taxonomy): Eukaryota > Metazoa > Arthropoda > Diplura > Dicellurata > Japygidae > Catajapyx > Catajapyx aquilonaris. Next base: position 27,935 of record KZ538094.1, read on the forward strand.
CCATCAAGCCACCAGCTACAGCTCCGTTCTCTCCTTCTCTTTCCACTGCAGCAACTCGACAGGTCACTTGCAGCTCAGCTCCGCCATGAGTTCTCCTCTTTCAGGTTGGCCTCGACCCGTAAACAAAATTCATTGAAAGCACTGAGCAACTGTGACACCAGCGCACTCTTAGCCAACCCAGGCCTGCAGAAACCGCCGACCTCTTCACTTCCCCCCTGGCCTGCATTGTCTTCGGCATGGTGCAAGTCCAGAGGACGTATGCTGCATCCTGAGGTCCCTCACCACATGGGCAAAGTTCTCCCCAAACCTGTTCTTCTAACAGGAGTTTGAACTGGGCTAGGTAGGCCCTGTACAGGCCATGGCGAGAAACAAGGTGGGCGATGTGGCCGTGGAGATGTCTAAATGTCGAGAAGTCACGGAAGAAGCCCTCCAGAGCCATCTAAGCCTCCTGCCAGCCAGTCAAGGTGTCTCTCCAGATCCGACTGCACAGTTCCCGCCATTTCAGGGAGAAAGTGTCTCCTGGTGGCAATCTCCGTGACCCACCTAGCTTCCCTGTCTGCAATCTCGTTGCCTCACGTGCCTGAGTGGCCCGTCATCCAGCAGAGGCGAACCTCCGCCTGGGAACTCCTGAGCATGTCTCGAGCCGTAAGTGCCAAGGGCCATGTACTTCCAGGGTTGGAAATGGCTTGAAGGGCCGACAGGAAGTTGGACACCACTAGCACCGGTTCAGTGGTGTCTGGGGCCAGTTCTTCCACCAATATATTCTAAGGTCCTCACGATGGTTGCCAGTTCTACTTGAAAGATGTCCAGGGAGATGAAGTGGCGCCGCGGTAACGCGCGCGCCCACGGATATTAAGGTCCCGGGTTCAATCCCCACCCGGGGTTCCCACCTTTATCCGTGCAGAGTTGGGCCATCTCTGGCTTCATTTCGGGTGGCAATTTCCGACAGACTAAGCCACCCGGGGGAGTTCACAAAATGACCAAGCAACGACATTGCACTTGCACTTTGCACATCCCCTCCTATTCATTCCCCTTTCGCTCGCGGTACCCGGGCGTTACGGAAAAGGACCACTTGTAAAAGCTTGTACATCTTAAGCAAATAAAGGTACCGTGCCAGATGCCCAATTAGGGCGGTGCACTAACCCGATTATTATTATTATTATTATTATTATTATTATACTTGAAAGATGTCCACTCCAACCACGTAGGGGATGTGCTCCAAGAAAGAAATGTTCCCAGCCTCATTCCAGCTCCCCACGGCTCCTCCGGCTCTCCCATCTCTAGCGACCGAGCCATCCGTAAAGATCGTCGAGCCACTCCTTGTCGGCTGCTCATCCCAATTGAAGATGTCTAATCGGCTTCCAACCCAAGGAGGAGATCTGGCGCAATATCGCTGTGACTGACCCATACTGACCTGTTCAGAGTAGGTCTTCCAGGCCTCCCATTTGTATCTCGCTAGCCGCTCTGGAGGAGCCACCCTGCTCAACACGTAGAGTAACTCGTTAGGGGATGTACAATATGATCTGGTAACTGCTAGCAGGAATGCCGAATGCAGGCGGGTCTTGATACGTTGATTGTCTGAACGGGCATCCCAGATTTCCACCCCAAAGAGAAGCATACGAAGGATGGCACTTACAACAATTGTCCTCCTGCTGCAAGGAGAAAGGCCCCATCTCTGGCCAGCCACCCTCCAAAGTCTCACGGTGACAGCTCTCACTGGCTGAAGCCCTCTTCACATGCGGCAAACAGGTAGATCCCCACGACCAGTATCTCGTCCTACTGTGGAATACATGCCCCTTGAAGTCTCAACACGGACTTGCTATTGAAGTGATGATGTGGAAGGAACATCCCTTCAGTTTTCTTCAGGTTGTATGACATGCCAGTTACTCGAGACCATGTGATCAGATGGGCTTCCAAATTGTGCCAAGTCCTGTCAATGGAGGGGCTGCAAATTAAGATACACTGGTCATCTGCGTAGCCCTGCAGTAATGTGTCTTAGTTGGACCTTTCACGGACGGCCTGGAACCATGGATCCATCACCACGTTCCACAACGTGGGCCCTCGGCTAGTCCCTTGGGGGCGCCCCCTAGACATGGTGAATGTACCAGTGTCGGTGACCACTTTTCTGGGGCACAAAAATCCATCTATCATGTGCAACAGCCCTTCTAGACAGCCCAGGGAAATCAGGTTGCAGATTATTCGCTCGTGGGGTATGCTGCTGAACGCATTGGAAATGTCCAAGGTAACCAGGGCACAATGGTTGCCCTCGCTCCAGGCTCTCCTCACTCTATCCACCAAATTCCCGACAGCATCCCTGCTGATGCCTAAAGCTGTACTGATGCACATCCAAAAGTTGACCCATCTCGAGCCAGTAGTTCAGGCGACGATTTAGGATCCGGTCTCAAACTCTACCCAGTGCAGGTGTTAGGCATATTGGTCGAACTGCCTCAGACTGATCCTTTGGAATCCACACTACTCTGGCTTCCTTCCAGGCCGGTGGGAAGATAGCGTGATGGTAGAGGGACTGCAAGAGCTGCAGCCAGAAGCCTCCAACTGCACTGAGGATGTTTTGAAGACAGGCCAAGGGAAGATTTTCGGGTCCCGGGGCCTTGGCAGGGTTCATGGCTCAAACCACCTCCTCCAGTTCCCCCATTATGAGGGGATGGTCAGTGCAGGCCAGGCTCTTCGGAGGAAGCACTCTGGAACTCCAGGTACCATCTGAATAAGGCGTTGATCCCAGGTACAGCACTTCCATCCTAACGTTGACCCCCCCCCCCCCTCCCCCTGTGAGTCCTCTCGAGTTCTCAATGCTCTGTCCGGCCCCACCTCTGAGAATCCTGTACAGCAGTGAGAAGGAGTTGACATCAGAGTGCTGCTCGCAGAACTTCCTCCAGCTCTCCCTCTTGCTAGCATGCAGGAAACTCAAGGATGTACTATATCGCTCAAAAAATGGAGACCATTGTGCATTTGGTTTCAATGCAAAATCGTCTCCATCTTTTTGAGCAATATAGTACAGTGCTGGACATAATCGAGGCAACTGCCAGTGACATTTTTCCTAAGCGGCAGAAGAAGGAATCACAGATAAGCATACTTCAAGCCGGGCGAGCAAGATTCCTTTTTCTGCTGCTTCGGAAAATGTTGCTGGCAGTTGCCTCGATTTATGTCCAGCACTGTACAACAGGGGAACTTGTTTCCAAGGTGGGACAAGTGAAAGTACTATGATGCTTAGGATTCTGTAAGACAAGGGACTCACGAAGTTGGCATCAAAATTCACCAGCTCTCTGAGGTGCAAAAGTGGCACCACTTCACTGCCCTCACCTAGAGAGAGAAACATTGGGAAACCTATCGTAGTGAGGGTGATGGTTTCCTTAAACAGATTGTGGCGATGGATAAGTCATGGCTCCAGTCATAGTGCTCTCACTTGTCCCACACTCGAAAGCAAGCTCCCATGTTGTCCATCATAGTTTCCTGCATGCAACGTTCAACGGCCCCAGTGATGGAATTATGCTGCGGAGGTCTGCCAGATCTGGAGTCATCGAAGAGTCTTTCCTCTCACCCTCTGCTGAAAGAAGCTTTGGCCCAGTGTTGGACAGTGTGCAATGGTAGAGTGGCAATGACACCTGTAGGCTGCAGCTCTCACCAACTGCTCATGGATAGCAACAGCAGGGCCATAGCCAAGAATAACCTGGACTTTGATGAACAAATGCTGTCACTCCAAGCACGTCAGGCTCGGGCCATCTTACGAGTGATGGTGGCTGTAGGAGGTCATCATCTTCTTTTGTTTACTTACCCCCTTGTGATCTGTGATCCATCTATAGTATACCAGACCAAATTGTAATCACTGGATTAGAAACTTAGTACAAGTCATCTCTGTATAATTATGCTATTACTTTCGAATATAAAAATATGCGCAATGTCTTATGAATCAACCCATGTATAAACTCGGCTCGCAATTAACTACTAAGAGCTCATAGCTCTGACTTGGTCAATTGTAAGCTGCGTTTATTAGGCCTATACATTTGTGTGAAGCCATGAACAGAAAGTATTCACTGCCTTTCCTTTCCCCCCTCTCTCTCCCTGGCCCCCTGAAGTTAGCAACTTCCACTAACCCATGTGTAGTATTGGTAAACAACCAGCTGCAACCAGTGTACGCCATCAGTGAACGTTAATAACCCCTCGACGTTACTCTCTGTCCAACCTTCTTACAACCAAATAGCCTTAGTAGCTTTGGCTTCGTATCACTCCATTAACCACCCTCGCCCAAAATGAATGACAATGTTTCCTTCATCTGTACACGTGCAGTCAACACTGCTCTCACCCTGTACCCTGTATGCTGATGAATGGGGGGAAAAAAAGTACCTGGTGACGCCCAAAGCGGCACCCAAAGCTTTCCCGTCACACTCTCTCGCTCACATCAACCCGTAGCCGGTACACCTCTCTGTCAGTGTCCACAACGCACTGGTGTCACCACAAAACCGCACAATAATTAGACCAAAACAGTGCAAGTCCACACTGGATTAACGTATACTTGGTTGGTGCTTCGCACGATCCACGGCACGATGGCGTGACGAGACCCACATCACGTAGCAGCTACTCTGCACAGCTGATAATAATTATTGTTCAAAAATAATAGCTTACTACTACAATAGCAGCGATTTTAATAGCAGTTCAAGGCAAAGTTCAGGGCACGGTTCACGGTGTTCACTGGCTCGTAAGGCCGAGTTTTGGAGCAAATTAGATACTTACTACCGTGGGTAAGTCCACAGACGGGCTTCTTCCTCTCGCTACGACCGATTCTCGTGAGCTTGGGAACATAATTTGATATGTATAACCGCTACTTGCAATAGCTACTCCAATCGCGAGGGAGATCAGCATGCCGTGCTTTGATTATTGGATGGTGCTGCCGTTGTGTGAGAAGTGGCTTCTGTCAGAACTTGGAAAAAGGCGCGAGGTCTGGGGCATGTGAAGAATGAAAATCAATAAGCGCCGCATTTAATGATGGCCCAATCATTGATGGCAATCGGACTTGCTTATACCGGTAATCTAAAATCTTTGTCCAATTGGGAATGGCCAATTAGAATAATTGGCATCAAGCGCTAATGGCAGAACTCATTTTGTTCAAATCCCTCTTGTAGTAGATGTAAAAAGTGATGCGTCTATGCAACTAATATTAGCAGCCAATGTTTTTGATAACCAATAAAAATCTAAATTTCCCAACCCTAAATAAGGATTATAAGTAGCACTACAAAATAGAGCCCGACCATTGTTTCAGTTCATTACAAAAAGCTGTTGTTTACGACAACGAATTTATGCTAGCTGCTGCTTATGACGGTGACTTGTTAATGCCAATTTAAAAATAAATAATAATAAAATATGTTGCCACTTACCCGTTTGTTCCCATCCATGTACGTAGAGTCAGATGATGCTTATCGTTTGGGTATTCTTAGACACCATTTTTTTCATTGTCGGAAGTCGGGCAATAGGCTACTGAATAGCTCCTGAATAATATTGTGGTAATATTAGCTTTCATTTTCGGTCAGTCATTTAGTCAAAACTGATGTGAAAATCCCCCTTTAATGACTGCTACCAGAAAGAAAAATTTTCACGTTCAAATTCACTGTGATAACACTACTGCATGCGGCACTGTGTAAACCTAAGCTCATTGTATAGGCCTATACAGAACATTCACGCAAGGGTGACGTAATCCTTTTGTCTTCTTTCACGAAGTGTATTTTCAGTTCTCCTGTACCCGTTGTATAGTCTTTCTTTTATTCATGATTACATCACTTGACTTCCTAACGCGAAATAGTCGTCTACATTGCAGCCACGATGCGACAGCACGATGTCGTCAAGCCAGGACAACGTCGTGCATAGGCTAATGTAAGCTGTTTCTCGTGGGAAAACGTGCTCCATTTGTAGAGAATGTCATCATGTCGTATAATGAGGACTTCGTCTACCAATACGTTTTACAGTCGTAAGTGCGTCTCACCAGGTAAGCCACTCCGCTTTGAAGACCTGCGGTTACTGATGATTACATTAAGATATTTTCCATAAGGAAATATTGCAAAATTATATAATTACATGACATAATGTACACCTGATTACGTGAGTGGTCCAATTTTGACAATAACTGCACATTACCATATCGACTTGTGGTCCATAAAGTGAAGCAACTCTATACGTGACAAAAGCATGATTCTCAATCCAAAGGCCATTCTCCAAATTGAGAATGGTGAGTGCCTCCGGCCTACTCATTCCCGCCTGTAATGATCTACCTTGCATGTACGTAACAAATGGCGCGCATTTGCAGCCGGCAGCCCGCACGTACCCTACCGTATAATCATAATACGTGGAAACTGCCTTCAGGGAAGCATTTGGGTCTCTCTCCCTTTGGTGGGATCCTGTGTCCAAAGCAAAAGTGCACGTGCATCGGATGTACCAGCGCCGTCCAGACACGAGACCCTTCGCTCTTCCCAGGGTGCTATGGGTTTCTCCATTGTGTGACACGTGACGACGCCGCTGACGTCAGCTGTTCCACGTGGCCATGGGCCTGGGAACCGAACCGGGGCGCACGTGCCAGGAGACTCCCCGGATACCCATCCACTGAAGGGTTTGACTGCACTTTGTCAATGATTGCACTCGGGGTTCTCCAGCTCGGATGGCTATTTGCCTTTCTCATTTCGTATCGGGGGCAATCGAGTTGAAATTTTTACAGCTGTCATCACGATGCCGGGATGGCATGAATCTACCTGTTGGTTAATGAATCGATCGTGGGCTGACCGTGGGAAGATCACGGACTTGAATGCTTGATGTGACGGGGGTTGGCGCACTTGCGAAATCATGGGATAGTCCGATAGGTTACGTCGGGGTTGTATGGAGACCTCGGGCTCCTGAGGGGTAATGACTGCATGTTGTTACGTTGAGGGACAGCCGTCACCATTATTTGCAATCATGATGTTATGCAATTAGCTGTAATCAGCATCTACTTAAATATTGTAGGCTACATAGTGGTTCAGATAATGCTGTCACACTGCAGATTGAACAATATTGATAATGAAACTAGTTTAAAATACTTCAGTCACGCAACAATGGTCCTAACGCAAGTTTTAAATGATTATCAAATTAATGGGTGTAAAGGTAAAGAATGTTATCTCCAGAATATTTAATGGTATTTTGACTACTCCTATCTTCTGAACGAGCTCTATCTAATGCTGCAGTTGACGTTATGCAACAAAATATGTTCTCCTGATTTACATGTATCATAATGCTGCCTGTTTTCCCATGATACACGCTGGTGCACGCTGTTTATCTGCTTTTTTTCTCGATTTGCTCAACGCTATCTCAACTGGATATAAAAATAACTAAGTTCTTCAAATGTTGTGCTATACATATCTGAAAAGATACAATATTTTGCCCCTGTCCCTTTGCTTAATATGCATAATACCATGTGCATATTAACTTGGCATAATTGATAACAAGTCATGGAGATTCACTGCAGCCCACACGTCTGGCAAGAGATGATTCAAATCTTGGCTCACATTTGAAATACAAAACCTACGTTTATTATGGTAAAAGGGAGGCTTGTATAATTATGTTGGACAGCCTGGCAAGAACTGTTGAGGACTGAGGACTGGCAAGTCGTAAAAGCCCTGCACAAGGAGTCTTCACATGATGGAAATGACTAACACACCCCATGTAAAATAACCTGACCACTTCGCCCAACTCGATGTTTTGCACATTTGGAAGGCCAGCTTTTGGCATACTTGCGGTCATGTCGATGCCTTTGTATAATGGTGTTGGCAAACCCCAAAAAGATGCTGAGGTGCAGTCAAGGCATCTCCTGGACTTCGGATACGGCAACCTGCTGAGAAGAAATTGGCTCCCCGGAGGGGCAGAGGGGGGAAGAAAGGTCACCCCAAGAACCCACTTGGAATGTTCTGTCGACCCCAGCATCACTGGCCATTTCTCGGAAGACAGCCTGCCCACTGCTTTTCAACACAAAACATGCCCCAACCACTTGTTCCAAATTCTCTACATATACTAGCAAAATGGCTCGCAAACAAAGGTAAACAAAAGTGAGTCTGCTTATCTCAAGAAGCTATTGCGTGATTCTGTGTGAGTTGGAGAGGTCATCTGGGCACCTCCCGCCGGTTGCCAGGTCCCGGAAAGTTTGAAAGGCGGGGCGACAGCCCACACCATTAATCAGTCAAAGTAATGAAGGCTCGGAACCGAAAAATGGCAAGCTCAGCAGGGCACTATACAGGGGTGCTCAATGGGAGGGCTAGGACGCAATTTTAGGCACCGCCAACGTTGATCGTTCTCTCTTTTTTTCCGAAAGCAAAAAAGTTCTTATGGGGTTTCAAAGACACCGGTTAAATAAATAAATTTGATTTTTGTTTACTACTGATGTTTCTTGCCTCTTGAGATATTAAGTGTCGAACTGGGCAAGACTTGTGATCGACGGTAAGTTATTCGCATATGATGAATCACATACTATTAATTATATGTATTATTACAGCTTCTTACAAAAAATCGCTGCCCATTTGGCGTCACCTGATATTCATTATTTCCGTCTTTAAAAAAACAGCTTAATTCCTTGCAATTAGTTGCTTTCCTCCTGCTGTGGACATGATCGATACGATTCCGAGCAACCTTTTGTTTCATCCCCAAAGCAATGTTTCTGTTTCTCTTCTGGAACATTGTTGGCAACAACGTCAGACCTCCCCGAGATCGTGGTCTGTGGGTCGAAGCGAGGGGTGAGGGGCAGACCACTAAATCAGAACCAGCAGGCAAGGAAATCGAAGCTGTGGGGGTTTTCAGGAAGGGACATTCCTTTCCAGTTTGGGTGTCGGCGACAGCTAACGAATACCAGCAATTATGGTGCCAAAGTGACACGCTCCTCTCTGGAAACACTCCATTGCGGACTGACACATGTTGGGCAGCACCAACTTTTGGTCCCCATTGTTTGTCGCCTTCCACCCCACATTAAGGGGAAATTGGTATGTGAGTGGGTGTGCCAAAATGTTCTTTTGTGGAGGAGGAGGGTCTGAGAGCAAAAGATCATCACCGTCATCCCCGTCTGACCATATGGACTTGGTTCTGTTTCCCTTCCTGCGACTTCTTTTTTTTATACGCTGCTCTTATTCATGAGTCCCATTATTATGTAATGGCACAAATTGGCGCCTTTTTTGCCCTCACCCTTTTGTCTCCTGACACTTGGAAAGCGAGGAAGAAAAGCTTGCAGAGGCGAAATAAACGCGAAGAAAGGGGAGACCGCGAACTGGGCTGACATCACACATGTTCCTAATGAAGAAATAACGAAAACGAATGGGAAATGATGAACGTGCCATCACTTGCACTCTTGGCAGACCCAAGTGGAGCCATAAATCGTCTTTCCACCCACGACCCAACATGGCCCTCACTGTTTCCTAACAGGCACGTTCTTTTTCTACTCAAGGATTTTACCTAGTTTGTGGCAAACAAGGGCTTCACGTGATGTGATGTGTTGAAAGGGTATGTGCATATATGAGGACCTGAATTGTGCAATGCTCTGTCACATTTGGCTCAAAATTGAGTTAGGCCATGCGATGATCAAATTAGTTTAATATCTGCTATATAGACTATCAATTAAGTTCTTTTTTTAATGGTAAAAAATTCTCATAAAGTGGTATGTATAATCTTCAACAGGGAACCCTCTCGCAAATATTCAAATGTCACACTCAGCGTTCTGCATTTTAGGTATTCATATAGCTTAACTTGAACGTGACAACATCTCTAAACTAGTATGCTTTTCGCCTTACAGAAAAGTCCCTTGTCACACCCTAAACTTGAGTCATCCAGCACGTATGCCACTCATACTTTTGGATGTTCGTGTCAAACATCCAAATGCCCGCATTAAAACACACTCCCAAGAATACTTGGCACGAGATTTCCTGATTAGTCCAACACATTATCCTAATGTTTGAGGTCAGAAGCCAACCCGTGCAAAAGAATGAATAATCTCCGCGCGTGCGTTCCTCGTCGCAGATGTGCTGCGAGACTTGTGTCGCCATTGCCACCCAATATGCAAACGCAATCCTGACATTATTACACCGACGACTATGTCACTTGACGGGTGACACCATGCCAAGGCTTGCGGTAGGTCAACATACGAGCCTACAAATCGACAAAATTCAAGGCTATAATCACTCTTAATTTATTCAAATTATACCCCCATACCAGTCGCATGTGCAAAACAGAGTGGGTGATGTGGGACCTCGCCTTTAGACTGTTTCGAAGCATTACCTTCCACATATCTCATAGAGAGTATAACCCCTCCTGGCTGCTTATCCGGTTTGATTAGTCCCTCCAGCAGGTGGGGCTGGAACAGGGGAGGGGAGGATGACCTGAGGGTTCCAGCCCGCAGATACTGTATTATATACCCGAGGGGGTGACCACGCTTGTGTGGTCCTCCCCAACCTAAAAAGGGGAGCGTTATTGTTATTTTTCAGGTCATCACGTGCTGTAACCTCGATTGAGCAACAGCAGGTGTAGAAGTTAGACCTCCTTTTGTGACACCCAGTACCGTGTCCTGCAGCGAATTGACTATTTAGCAAAGCTCATGTTGAGAGTTTTTTGAAGGGTCCGTAATAACTAGCTCACTAAATTCCTGTTGCCTGTCGCTGACGCCCACTCACGGCTGTTTTAAAGCCGGGCATAAGTGCCACGGAATAGGAAAACATGGGGATATGGATGGCTAAAGAGAAGCAGCTGCGCCTGGGGAAGGAAGAAAACCATTTGAGTTTTGTTGGGGAAAAATGGAGACGGTCCTGGGCAGATTAATGACAGCCTTTGTCATCTTCCAGGCGAGGACGCCAACCCGGAAAAGCAAGCGAGTTCGTTCATCCAGCAGACGATTGCTGCCATAAGGGCATAAGTAATAACCCAAGTCGCATACTTGTTCGTCGGCACGTACTGCCAAGGCTGTATCGGCGATTTTTAAGAGGGAATAAAAGGCGGGATATAGCCAAAGGGTGCGGGGTTGCCAATTGTGAGGGATATCGGCTCTTCGTATGCATGTGGCATCTCTGCGACAATCTCATGGTATGTTCAACCAATGAACAATACTTGAGGTGGTTCACATAAAGCAGGATTGGCAATGAGCAGCTAGTGACGTATGACTAAATCAGTCTGACAGAATAATAATCGGATTCTTGATGCAATTTTACGGGCCAGCCACAGAAGCATTGCCAGCTCAGCAGGATATCGTACCTTGTGAATAAGACGTAGTATGGTTGGGGGTGAAGACCATGACCTCTGCACTAAGTCAACCCTACAGTGGAAATCGCGCTGGTGTGGTGCTTAGCAGCCACTTGATCAGCAGTTACGGTGCCAAACACTGTTATACGCATGTAATCATACATGGCTGATTTAACCCAAGCAACATATGTACAGTACTTCCGGACTGCGTGGTAGACAGACCAACCACGCCCAATTCTAATGAATGTATGCATTTGCATACAGGCCCGGGATCGCATGTTTGAAGCTTCACTTCTAATCCTGAAGCGTGCTGGAATGCTACGAGGACAATACCAGTGTATCAGGGACCCCGTGACAAGCGTGTCTAAAAGGAGCATATAAAGCCTAATATAGGATGGGGAGGTAAGAGAGGGCCGGAGATAGGCAGTCCTCTACTCCCAATTAAAAATACTCCCTCTCCCCATCCACCCCGGGCTTTCGTCTTCCTTCCTTGACCCACCTATCTTGCCTCTAATTAGCCTCTTGCACTATCGGTACTATGGCTTCTCTTCCTCCCGGAAATTTCCTCTTTACGTCGCAACGTTTTCCGCTGTGCATAGACCCAGCGTAGATATGTCTGGCACATTCAACTCGGGAAATTGCTCCTTTATTGTCTCGTTACGTCATGAGTGCGCTAATGACGATTAATGACGCCAATTTCGGCGCCACGTTTGAAGTCGGTGATATTATAGTTACACGGAGGAACGTCCGACCCAGCAAAACTCATAAAACTAACCTGGACCATCATCTCCTTTTGTCTTTGTCCTAAGGTTCTGCTGAATACGTATGAACACTTGCGCCTACAGCCCTACATCATGAGGGTTGAGTTCATCATCTTTCATGTGGAAGGGGAGAAGGAACGCATTCTGATGCGGTCACTAGTATGACATCCGTGAGGCCAGAAGGCAGTCCTGCAGGGGAAGAAGTCCCAAAAAGGGCTGCGACATGAATTATTTATTAACGAATGAATGCCATGTTCGGTATTTGCATATAGGTTTGTTGGCAGAGATGCATGACAACGGACTGATTACTCAGCGTGTGCATAATCGCAAGTAATATTTACTCGAGGACTATAGCTTTGTACCGATAGTAGTCCTGCACTAGCATGCAAGTTGCGTCACATCCTGAGTGATTTGGTGACCGGTCGAAACGTAACCTGCCAGTTACAGTAAGGAAATGGAGTAGGGTATCGTGCTCTATCTGTAAACGAGTTTGGGGCTAAATCAACCCGACTTATTAGTATGCAGAAGAGTATCCTGAAAAAAATTCCATCAGCAATATCCCAAATTGATGGCAACTTGAGGAGCGATAGAGAACCTAGCAATAGCAGATAAGGCTAACAAGAAACAACGCAACGGTTCGTCTGCACGTAATCCTCCAGCATTCAAAGAGTCAAGAACTACTTTCTGTAAATGGGCATCGAAATAAGGTGGTTTTTCCGGTCCCGATCCTTTCTGACTACAGAAATTTAGACTTCTGCTTCCTAGTGTCAAGGCGCCGCCGAGTCAAGTGCAAAGATCTCGCCCTATATTTCTTATCTTTTTTGTCTCACCTGAACGCCCACAGGTAGCCATATACTTTCCAACATTTCCGGCATGCTCTGATGTGGATGCAACTAGTGTAGACTATTTGTTACGGTGCCCTTGTTCATCAGAGGTCTAGGGACCAACAAACGGTATTCAAGTCTAGGCCAGCCAAGTTTCATGCGCAACGTGGTGCGCATTATTGACCACCTTCATTAAGACACCTCGAAGTGTCCACAAATAATAATAAAAAACAAAAGAAACCTGTTGCTAAATTTCCTTATCGGCGTGAGGCCTTATTTGTTATCTCGAAACCAAACGTCGGAACTATCTCGGCAATAACTTTCCAGGCGAGAAATTGAACTAATTTGCACACTGATGAAAGGAGACGGATCTGTCAAGGCAGGAGATAGGATAAAAATAGTGTCCAACGAAGCCATTAATCAACGTGGCTTCAGTCTTTCGTAATGAGAAAGAAGAAAAAAACGCCAAAGTCAATTGCATGCACATTCGGACCGAGAGAGACAGACCCTATTTACTCCTGGATAGGTCATAATTCATGGCGACGGAATACTCGAAACGGATCTGTAAGTTCTTATCTTGTGAATGATGTACGAGAGTTTTTAACACCTTTAGTTACGCCTAAGTTATCCATCCGTGTAATGATAGGGAACTTTGGAATAGACCGCCGTGTGAGTTAACCATACCCTGTGTTCCGCAACAGTCCACAATTACACTGTTACCGATTTTAATTGTCCCAACAACCCCTATACTTCTGATGAATATTAGTATCGCAACCTCCACTGTTCCAAAGTGGCGAAAGAGAGCCCACAAAGCCCCCAAAAAACAACAAAAAGCAATGGGAAGTGGCGAAGTGTTGGTTGTGAGGTTCCCTGCGGCGCGCAAGGTAACCAAGTGGAAAATGGCGCCCTCCGTCAACGACACCGGATTTACGAGTATGCCCCAGGGGAGGCACGAGGGGGTGAAGAGGGGTGAAGGGGCCTACGAGTGGGGTCAGCATCCTCCCTATGCCCATAATTCCCCGGATTAGGAGCCTGGATGGGCCGGATTGGCCGCCAGAGTCTTTCCATCCAGTCAGGATTGCTGGATCTGACTAGACTGAATGTAAATTATCCTCCTTTACGTGAACCCTGCCGGCTCGCTTCATACCTTACGTGCTAGTTTATTTCACGTCCCCCCCCCCCATCCTACCTGCCTCCCTTCTTCCCCTATCCTCTTCCCCAATGCTGATTCACACCGCCCTTGGTTCTCTTCTACTTTGATTTGCATTTTGGAAGGGGATAGTTGCTAGGGTTGTCAGTCTCTATATCGGATGTGATTTTTCTAGTGCGAAGAAACATATGTTGTATGGGGATTAAAAAGAGCTTATGCTCAATCGTGAAGGGGTTGTCCGGATCTATTAATTCTAACGGGATCTGAAGCGTCAAACATCTTCTAGTTTTAAGTCAGAGAAGCCACTATTTGTAGATTATACTTGTAAATTAGGGCCGGTTTTGTCAACTGAAATTAAGAAACAATCTCCGTTCACACATTGCGACTATGTAAACTATATTCGGAGATTTTCTCTAATTTGTCCCCAACCAATCATTTTTGAATGAATTTATTTCATTATATTGGTTGGCTTCTAATGGAATCTTCTTCCATTTTCTTCCCCACTTATTCCATTCACATTTCACTCTATAAAAGGATTTCATCTAAATATTTTACACATTTATCATGGAATCATAATAATCACTAAAGCTGCATTCTCAGAAATGCAATGGAGCAAAAAATATACATTTCAATATGTGTAATGTCACTCTCATGTCCACTGCATAAAACGGAGTTTGCACATGAAGAGGAAAAGCATTTTTCTTCCATGATCAGAAATAATGTAGCCTTAAAAAGCTAGGGGGGAAGAGAGATTTTCGTCCTACTCCTAACATACTGCTAAAGCTACCGCTAGCCACTTCTAACTATACGGATCCGTCCCCAGTTACAGTGGCATGGAATTTTCGTCTGAGTGCTAAGCACAGTTAATAATAGTTACTGCTAACTCCGTAGAAGGATCAGACGACACTGTTCTGATGATTGCAGAATTCTAACATTAGATTTTAGTCCAACAAAGCGACCCAAAATTTCGGCTCGCATGCATTGCATTATATACTACTGTAGCCCTGTAGGTCATTATGGTGGATCTAGAGAGGCTCTAACTTGTAAGAAGAGAGTCGCCAACTTATCATGTAAGGTCGTCTCTGATTGGCTGGAGTCATTTTGGAGTGTTTATACGTGTCCTATGGAGGCCGCAATCGTGAATTGCTATGGACACAGTATTCTAAAACCGTGGAATGCCCTCGCACAATTTGGATGCAGCCAGAAGGCCTGAACTACAATCGATATCGATCGTGACGTCAGAACCGGCCACCGTTTCCACGGTTTTAGAATACCGTACTGTTTCCATAGTAATTCAAGATGGCGGCCTCCATTGATAGGACACGTAAACACTCCAAAATGACTCCAGCCAATCACAGACGACCTTACACAATAAGTTGGCGACTCTCTTCTTCAAAGCTCTCTATATGGTGGATCAGATGGTGACGCAAGAATACGGTATATGACCAAGTAATTGGGGCAAAAAATCTGATTATATTGCTCCACCAACGTAACCCAAACGCCAAACCGCAGGGGTCGAAATATTCGGATGCAAAGGTGCAATTTGCACTCCAAACTGAGCGTTGGGGTGCAAAGTTTGCACTTCAGTTGGTTCTGCTTTTTAGCGTAGCTTAACACAGTAGTTAAAAATTAAGCACTCCAAGTAAATAATTTGCACTCCAGCTGAAAGTGTGGATCAGAAACAAAATAAAATAAAATTCCACCCCTGAAACTGGATTAATATATTTTACGACCCAAAATGTTGGGTTCACAAAGTTATCCGAACATTTTGGTTATTTTTAAAAACCCAAATGACCTCTGGGACTGCTGCTGGGTTACTTTTATTTTGTTTATTTTTAGAATTGTGTTATTCTGCTTTTGTGTGTAGTTAGTCTTAACTTACTGGCCAGTCTATTAACTTGTAGTACTATTTTATTTATTTTACCTCACATGTATTTTTTAAAACATTATGATCATTTATTACCTTGCATTTCCGCCCTGCTTAGTCCTTTAAAAATGCATTTGAAATTATTTTATACGGTTGTCATTACTTCATTCCCTGGTTTCCATGCACAGTACCTACACTAGCACCCCTCACACACAGATAATACAGTAATAATATACTGAACGTCTGACCCACGTTTGGTGGAACCTTTTATTCTTGTTTAGTACACTATGCCATTTTCTACAAGGGGATGAACCACGAAACGGCGGTAACGCGCCATTTGGTTGCTTCCTCCAGGATGGTCGGCGTGTCCAACCAACGCCCTACATTCTCCACAAGACCTGCAATAGTGCAATAATGCATCCCATTACACTCTGTAGATACTGTATATCAGTTTATACTGGCAGGCATCGTTCACACTTAGACTACTGTTAGTGAGCAGTGTAACATGACGGCTACTCACCCCTTTTCGTGTCATCGTTATCTGGCATACACTTTCTGCATATGCAGCAAATGCGCTGCTTAGCATCTAATTCTGCAAAAGTGCACAGAAAGTACACATTATAAGTTAGTATGAGTTGCGGGTACAGGAATGCGTGTGACACCTCCTTCACTTGCCCTAATGACTGAACTAAATGTGCCTTACCTTGTGCCTCCATCGTCCCAACAGTGCCAATACTCTATCCTATCTGCAAAATAAGATTGGTGCCAACCCGTGCCAACAGTGCAGTGGTGTGAACGGGTGTGAAACATGAAAAGCCAACAAAGCCAATCACGCCAAGTCGCCAACAAGTGTACCCAACCGTCACACTGTTGCCAAGGTGTTGGGTTAACTTTGTGAACTCGGGTCGTAAATTAACCCAGTTTGGGTTACATTGGGAGCAATAATTATGTAATCAGATTTTTTGCCACAATTATTTGGTCATATTATTACGTCACCATCTGATCCACCATATAAGGGATACCGGTATAGCTGATATTTTTGATAACTTCCTACGAATAACTGTTCGAAAATAACTGCCGCTTAATAACAAGCAACGTAGATCCAAATTAATCGATATCTAATATGCCATGTGCCTATAGCACATTTAGAATCGTATCTGGAACACACCATTTTAAACTATAGCCTAAATAGACTACTTGATACTGTTCATCCTGTTATACAGTAAGAAAGTTTACAAGATAGTCTGGCAATGCAGTGCCTTGCAGTTGCGCGCTTCGTGAATAGCTATTATTACCAAGTCAGTTTAATAAAGATATAATTCCTCTCTTTATTTGACTCAATGTCTGGACTCTTCATTATGATTACCTAGGCCATTCAAAACAATAACAGAGGCCACTTTCGTGATGCAGGTTAAGAGATCTTCCGCGTCATTAATTAGACCTGTACGAGCGCAATTCAAACAGCTAATAAAAATTTGTCTTCGTGTGATCGGTATGACATGTTCCTAACTTTATTTTAGGTGACGTGCCAACTCTTATGATTTTAACTAGGCCACATGGGAGGCACTGAAACATATGCCCATATTGGGATGGGGTCAGAGGTCACTCCGATGGAGGACACGGTCTCTGACGTCGGCGACGCGACGCCTAGAGTGAAACGTGTCTGGTGACCTGCAATTAAAATATCAATGCTATCGACATTCGTTGACATTAGTGGATGAGAAATGACAATTCTCCCAGATCATGTTCCTATGTCAGTGCTAGGCATTAATAATTATTATTCAGGCGTCAGTTACACTAAGTGAAGGCCCAATAACCGAATTATGGATGGCACCACGGATAGTCCACCAGTTCCAAGTCACGTCCTCGTCCACGTCTTCCGCCATCACCCACGAGCCCTCCGTCACGACATTCTAACTCTGACGACGACAAATAATAATCAGTCCTAGGACGTTACTAGTATAAGCTGTTATTGCGCTTTACCAGGTGAAAATAATAACTTCTTCCCTAAGTCGGATCCAAAATGGCGCATAGCGTGCTAAAAAAAACCGTTTTTCGCCGAAAGTAGCTGCGTATAACGGCTATTTCCGTAAGCAGTAGCAACTTACTGCTAATGTTCACGTGAGCTTTGCATCTACGTTACCGTACTCTATGATTTGCTTCAATCACAGGTAATGTTGTGGGATACAAATTAATGAATTATTATCCAAGATGGATAGAATACATCTTGTTATTATCCCTCCGTCTCGTATAGGTGGAAGGTGGCATGGTTACACTAAGCTGCTACTCTGTCCGAAAAGTAGCTTTCCTTGACTTCTGTAGTTTCTTGTACAAACCGCCAACTGTAATCGAGGCCCTCGTGCGGTAGCGTTGCCAACTTATCGAAATTTCAATGACGGATTTTATGCCACGCGTCAACGGGGAAAATGTTGCATTTAGCGGTCAGTTGAATTTTTAACGGATTTATGTAAGGAGTCAATAGGTCGAATTTTCGTATATATTAGCTACCGCTAACAAGAAATGGCCGTAGAAACCATTGTTGACAACAATGATTTCTACGGCAAAAATTAGCAAGGGGGGCAAAACATGGGCAAAACATCGCATCGGCGAGTTGCGGGAATCGATATTCTACCATCTACCTCATTATTACAAATTTTCTCTTCTTTTTGTTTTACCTTAAATCGTGCCTTAAATATATGAGTTTTACCATTTCTGAGCGGTATAAGGCAAAATAAAATCATTTAGCTGATTTGAGGGGATTTTAAACTTATTTGCTTCAACTGAATTTTTCTCAGTTGGCAACACTGTGCGGGAACACTGCTGACACTGTGGCCAGTGTGACGCTTGGGTACTAGGATGAGAGAAAGAGGATAGACGACACTGAGCTGGGATCCTGCCGTAAAATAACGGTTTCAGCTGTAACAAGACTAACAACTGAACTGCGAGACTAATGGAAGGTAATGTATATTTTGATCAGTGTCATGAGGGCAAGTGAAGGAGGCGTCACACAACTGATCATTCGGACCTGTGCCCGCAATGCATACTAATTTAATTTGTACCTTTTGTGTACTTATACAGCTGCGATTGAACCAGGTATGGCGAAGAAGGAAAAGATGATCATGTGCAGGTGCCACGAGTGTCTTCACATGAACGACGACACTCGAGCTGGTGAGTACATACACTGCTCATGAGTGTGACACTACTGCATGATACCTGCCGGTATAAATGGACATACAGTACCTACAGCGACCTACAGAGTGTAATTGGATGCATATTGCAGGTCTCATTGATGAGAGATATTTTCGACGGTGGGCAGAATCCAAGAATGTGATTGAAGAGTCGCGTAAATGGAAGGTCACATCTCTGTCATACTTTTTACCGCTGTAAAAACGGAAATTAAACAATCCTAAACTAAAGTTAACTTTATTATTAGTGTTTTATCTGTGTGTGAGGCATGCTGGTGTACTATACATGGAAACCAGAGGTATGAGTAATGACAGTATCAATGTAAGTTCAAATGCATTTTTTAATTACTTAACAAAACAGGGGCGGAAATCCAGGTAATAAATGAGATAATAAGTTAACGAATAATACCCATGAGATAAAATATGTAGAATAGAATACAAGTGAATGAACTGGCCCATAAGATTAATTACACACATAAGCAGCACAACCCAAACTGGGTTTTTAACAATATCCCAGCAATGATTGTCACAGAGGTAATTTGTGTCAAAATAACCCAAAATGTTGGGTTAACTTTGTGAACCAAAATTTTGGGTCATAAATTAACCCAGTTTGGGTTATGGTGATGGCCCTAAAATACAATCAGATTTTTTGACCAAATTAGATCATGATATTACTTCACCATCTGGCCCACCATAATGACCTAAGTCTAATGCTGCAATGCATGCGAAACAAAATTTTGGGTAGCTTTAATGGGTCACAGACAAACTAATGTCAGTATTTTGCAATCATAAGAGTTTTTTTCCTGGAACTCAAACATGGAACAGTAGTATGCAACAGGTTAAGTCACACACACAAAAAAAACATAATTTCATATCCACATAACCTTATACAGTTGAGAACCCTTCATTCGAAATTCCAAAATCCTAAAACCTCAAAAATCCTATTTTTCACATGCATGAATATTCCAAAATCCGAAAGCAGTAATGTTCCAGAACATTTTGGATAAAGGATTCCCAACTGTTATAACATTACTATACCAGCAATGATCACAAGAGCTCTTCACAACTTGACAATTTCTGAGGAAATACAGGGTGACTCTAAAGTCTGGATACATATTTTATGTCATTGGATTGCATTGTTTGTTGCCAGTTGTGCCAACTCAATCTTCACTGAGTGTCAACAATCTGCTAGTTGGCACAACTGGAAGCCAACAAAGCAATCCAATTGCCTATGTATCCAGACTTTAGAGTCACCCTGTATTAGCTATCAGTGTATGTATATTAAGAAATGTAAGTCTTGCTGAATTTCAATCTTGTGCCTGAGAAATAGTGTGTCTTGTATTGAGATAACTGGTCAAAGCACTAGTCCCTATATTTGCTGCAGTGTAATAATCAAAATCCAGTGCCTATCATCATGTGGTACATGTTCACCCATAATAGCCCTACAGTCCTACATCCTACATGACTGCAGGACTGAGGCTTCATGAGTTCAGCAGTTGTGTACTGAGGAGGTCTTCAGGTTTTTCTTTACCACAGTCCATAGTACAGTACTAATAATACTGTTCAGTCGTGTAAGTGTGAAATCTCTTCTCAGAAATGAAAATCTGAATGACAAGTTTCAGCACATAGGCATAATGTATTCACAAAAATTGTTAACCTCCAGCAGTAGACATATCCTAAATCTAGCCTAGCAGTATCCTAAATCATTCAAGGGACAGCTCTGCTTAACATCACATTCAGACTCATCCATATTTCCAGTTAAACTGTCACAAGCTGTTATTTATATGACTGTTAATTTCTGTTGTCTCATTTTCAGTTGTGGCTTTTCTAATATTTTTCTTTTCACTTAGGCAAAACCTGCACATGCTGTCTAATAGCTTGAAAATGACTCCACAAAACCAATAAGTGTAATGAGACCAAAGTTATCACCTGCTATTTGGAAATAGGTTGCTTTGACTTTTCTTTTGCTGCCACTGCACTGGGCAAATTCAGAAAAACACCATTTTCCTGCAAGTCATTCAAGTCTCGCAAGAGTGGCTCCATGATTGGTGTGTAAGAGTACAATACTTGGAGACATCTATAAGTATGAGTGCATTTGTGCAGCAAAACAATAATATTCAGCTGTGAATTAAGCCAAGGTGGTAAATCGTTTACATCCCAACAAACATAACCTTGCTTATGAAGGGTCTTGGGCAAGACCAGTGGATTAGCTACTTCCACATCATCCCTATGTGATGTGCTGAAGAAAATAAAGACCATAATTATCATTCACACACAGAATGTCACATTTTAGCACATGCTAGAGAGGAAATGAAGATGTTTCATATATGAAATGGCATGCACTGTAATGCAGAATAGATCACCAAATGGTGAGGCATAAATTAATTCCATAATTCAGAATCAGCATTAAATGCTCACTGGCCATTGACACTGACTAGTCATAATTCAGTGCTAATAGCTAGTAGCAAGAGCTCTTGCTAGTTAGCATTATTTTACTGAATAGCATGAAAATGTACTGATGAAATGAGAAGGTTTTTTGATATATTACTACACATGAAAGGCTTCACACATGTAGCCCACTACTTAACATACACGATGGAAATGTTACATTCCCTAATACTGTATTATTAAATAATAATCAAACAAATAATAAAGAAGCTGTACTGCCTGTTGAAATTCAACATGATACTCACTTTGTGCCATTACTGCCATATGATGTCACCAGCAGGTCAACTTAGATTTGCACAAGTTTACTGTTCTCAAGACAGTATATAGGCTACCCTGTATTAATTCGTTATCCAGAATCCAAATTTTATTTGAAGGCTACATAATATGGCAATAAGTTTCAACTTTTGACTGCAGGTCTCTGTATGCAGTACTTACATAGCTTATATGTACTGGTATGCATGCATGCTTGAACAAACAAAAGACTTTCACCAAGCAATAGAGTAGTTAGCGTCAAAAGGCAAAAGGCAGTATCTGGACATTGCGGGTCCATGCAGATACTGCCTTTTGCCTTTGGACGCTACAGTAGAGAAATGGCTGACAGTATAGTTCAGAAATTCATATAACTTACTTCTTCAACACCTGGCAGTATGATATTTTAAGGGTTGTGCTACCAAAAGAGCAACTCTCGCTACCTGGTAGTGGTAGGTACATGAATGAAAATGGTAATCATAACACTGAATAAGAAAATGTTTAGCGTATTGGATGGTACCAATTTCAAAAAGGGAAATGACAAATTCTCGCATTTAAATGAAGAAAAATAATTTCTAATGCAAAAAAAAGTGCAATAAAAAGAAATGTAAGCTGACCACAGCATAAAAAATCATATCGCGTCATTGGTACAGCATCATTGTGGTGGTAGGAGCTACAATTTAGGCACTGAGAACCTTTCACTAGGCCTACTCGTAAGCGAAAAAATGCACCCAATGCTAATTTTGGCTTGTGGTAAGTCTTGCTGTTGAAATCTACATTATGTACTTGGGTTGCATATACAGTAGTACATATACCAAAAAAGGCTGATGGTTGACAAACTGTTTGTCAACCATCAGCCTTTTTTGGTATCACAAACAACTTAAGTGAAACTATCAGTGTGAATATAAGGTACAGCACCTCACACTATGCTGTTGTAGAATGCATGATTGTGTAGAAGTTACTGATGCCAGAATATTCAAGCAAAGAAAAATCCATCAAATGGCAGTACCGGTAATGAAATGATGAGTGTCAAGTAGTATACATGAGTAAAATGATACTGATGTATCATTTCTATCTCAATGCACCACAATGAGGCAACTGCCAGATATGAAACGACTTCTAGTTTCCAATCCAGCAAGCTGACTGTCACTGTGTTTCAGGCCTTCTAATATTTTTTCCACTTTCAGTCAAGGGCCAAGAGATGGTATCAACCAAGAGCTATCAACCTGTATGAACTCATTCAGGGTGTCCTCTTGAGTAGCTTCAGAGCTTGTTCATCAATATTTCATTTTCTGTGTAAAACTCAGATATACATTATGCAATAGTTCCTACATCTCATAATATCTCATTGTTAGAGATTCTCCTCAGGTTCCACATAACGTGATAGCACATAATGAGCTACTACAGATGAAATTATTATTAATGTACAGTACCGGTATTTTAATTTTACTGGAATATTTCAGCTAAATGCATGTGGCATATGCTGTACGTACATATACTGCATGCATTGATACCTATAGCTAATGGGGCATCTAGTAATGGCACTGCAGTGCTTGCAGGTACTGTACTTGATTGTCAATCCCATGCATTTCAGTACTAATATGACTGTACAGTACATGAAGGGCAGTACCATTAAAATAATGCAGTGTCAGTTTTGGGAAGTCTGAACAAATACACCTTTGGGTATAATACACCCAAAGGTGTAAGGTGTAAGAATGATTGACATATTATGTCATGCATTCTTAGCATTTTTTTCAGTCTTCATAACCAATATGGTGGGTGGCCATGATTGTTTGTGTTTCAGATTATCCTTTACCAATAAAATATTTATATTTTACATATCTGAAAATTTAGAATCTTCTTCAGAATGAATATAGCTTCTCCCAGGAAAGTGAAATATCTTTAATATAAAATATTATGAACATAAATCATTTAAAGAGCAACTCTTTTCTTCTGTGCATATTAAAACAACAATTTAAAAGCATCATTGCATCAATTACACATACTGATGCATATGTAGACAAGTCTGACTCTCCCAGGGTGTGAAATCATTGTTTTCTAGTAGAATTACTGTAGAAGCCTTACATCAATACTCTGGTGATAGTAGTGTTACATCAGAGTATTACTGGTGATATAAAACAGCAATTCAAACACCACACTAGTTGATTTAAAAGCGAGTGACTTGTAGGTTGCTCTTGTGTTAGATTTGTGCATGTGGCAGAGGTGGAAACAACAGATCTCTCAAATCAGGTGACACTAGTAAGAATATTGTTTGATGGCCTACAATGCCTATAATGCTGCCACCCTTGCTAATAGATGCTGGCCCTATATGTGCAATATACATATACCGTACCTCACACACAGTAGGCTACTTCTAAGTTGTAGGAAACAAGTTACAGTCTCCATAACATTCTTAATTATAATCAACTTATAGGTGCCCCTTCCATTCCTGTCACCTTCCCTACTGCTACAACTGAAGGATTTTCTCTCAAGATATCGCAGGCCAACTTATAGTGTCCCAACAGACATTTTCTGTACTGAACAGATGTTTCGGCGGTATGTGACTGAATACTACTTATACAATCGTCTGTCAGGATCAATCATACAGGGTGTCTCAACTTTTTTGTCCGAACAGTTATCGGAAACATTGCACTAAGCTGCTTATTTGTTAGCAGTGACTTGCAACCAGTGACGCTTCCGTGGCTTTATCAGTTGAGGGATGTGCCAGGAATGTTGGGGCATATTCTGGCTACGTAGCTAGAAGCTACATAGGATTTTTCCTACAACTGTTCGGACAAAAAAGTTGAGACACCCTGTATAGGCCCATCATGGACAAACCGACGTATCTAGGGCCCGTTATAGACAGGTATCAGGGCGTATTACCTTTAATTCCCATGAAGTAGATTGCATTAGTCTAGTTCCAGAAAATTTGGTGAGCTATAGACTGGTAAGAGAAGATTTCACTGAAGTTAGGAAGCTGTGTCACCTGTTTGCAGTACTTGGTCATATGAGCTACTTACTGCTTTGCACCTAGAGCTGGAAGAGTATTTTCTCATAGTTATGGCCAGGTTTATAATAGGATAATATTACAGTCAGCTAGAGGAGTTTTTGAAAAGCACATGCTATAAGGGATAAATCAATATTTTAAATCAATATTATGATGAATGAGAGGAGGAGATATTACCTCCCTTTCTCACTGTTCTGCCTTTGGGACTCTGATTGTTCTGCATTTCAAGTCTTCAGGTATTAATCTTTCTGAAGAGTATGTGATTGTGTTATTCTCAGTGTTGTTTTACTCAACAAAAAATATAACACCAGGAAAAAGTTTCAAATCCAAAGTGTTGCAGAAATTTTGCACAGAACTGTAGTGTCCTTATTCAGTTTGTAATTTCCAACAGTCGTAATAACAAACTTGATTCAACGATCCGGAAATGTGCCGCAAAGCAATCTTCAGACGTTGTAATGATAGGGAACAAGAATGGTAGGCCTATACACAGAAAAAAGTACCGTACGCGTCGCATAATTTCTTTCCCGTGAATAAGCAAGGCGGCAGTAAGTCCATAAGTCTTGACACTTCCTTGTTCCTTCCATCACAACATTGGCTGTCACATTTTTGTCAGTAAATAAGCAGTACTGCACTCGTACAGTTATGCGACGTAAGACGCATAAAAGTATCCTCAAGTAGTAGTGTACCGGATGTAGGTTAATAAATAAAGATAAAATGCAGCACCATGAGCGTAATGTGACATTGCGAAACAATTGCCCTATAATTCCAATGAATTAGAAAGTAATGTCGTGTCCTACACTCTCCTGTCCCAGCCACGATGAGGTCAGACCTCTGAAGGGTATCTCCAATTCATAAGAAATGGACACACGACTATTTCCTAATACCAGCTTTAATACTACTTTGAAATATTGGTCACATGAGCCGAGTGTGAGCTGGGGCTGGTCTGGGTGGGGGCAAAAGGTGTGTGCATGTGTGTGGGTGTGTAGAGGTCATCCAGCACCGGCTACCGTGCGCTCTTCAGAGACGGGAATGCGGTGGCGCAACTCGGGAGGCCAAACCACAATCTGCGGGCGGGGAGAGCACGTGCCCACCCGCAAACTCCCTCCCTCAGGTTTCAACCCACGACCCCAGGATGGAAGTAACGATCCTCATATGTTACGGGTGCTGGCCCTATCCCGCGCGTTATTCATCTTGGGTTAAGACCAATCAAGTGTCGCCTCCTCCGTGACGACCTGCGCGGACAGGTTGCAGGGAGGTTGCGCGACCTCCATTATAAACTAGTCGGGAGATGATGTCGAGAAGTCGCACAGGTTACTGACCCTCGCTATATAGCCAGAGCCTCCTACTGGACACAAAGGCATATGCAGCTCCTGGACGTCCAGGTGCGATATGTACTAAAACCTAGGGAGGTTGTACTTGTACACCTTAAACGCTCCGTGAAATTTTTTTGCTATGTCACTAACAACCTATGCATGGATTCGTTTAATATTCAAAAGCTAAACACTGCCTATGAGTCGAAGTAAGGTTAATTATTATGTGTATAAGTATGACATTGTTCAATTTCAAACGGGGGGTGTGTATTAGCAAGTGTTTCTGAATTCCGTCCTTACTAATTTCTAAATTAGTAATTTCGAGATAATAACCGTAAGAGGCCAAGAAAATTACAGCAAATTTATAAGATGAAATCCACCACCTGACCCTGGCTTCGAACTCACGACCTTAGAAGATTAGTGGTGTAAACCACTGTACCGCCGCGCCGTGCCGCCAAAAGAAAAGACACAAAGTGACACGGGATTTTTTAGGCAGTTACCACAATGTACTGTAAATATAGGTAATGTATTCATGGTATTAGCTGTTTCTGTTTCGAAAGTCTTTCCAAACATGTTCCAGAAAAAAAACCACACGACACAAGTGAAATTGATACACGTGTAAGCTACTCCTAAGGCCCACCCATGCCCGCAGTCACAATTTCCTTCAAGTCCCCCTAAAATCATAACAATAAAAAAAGAGGCACCCAAGGCCGCTCCAGTTTGTCTTCATTTTAAAATCTCTTCCTAACCCCCCTACTTCCCCCAGATTAAAATCTGTAACCTCATGTGAAGGTGGTTATCTCAAGGAAGACGACCTACATTCGAATCGATGCGGTAAATGAGTCCGCAGAAAAAAAGGGGAAGGGGAATGATGATAAAGGGTAATGGAGAAAGGGTTCGGGGTTTTTGGGTAGTTCCTCTCACTCTCTCGAGATGAGACGTGATGATAAAATCCTGATAAAGACAAGGTGTACGAGGCGTCGATGATGTAGCCCTTCAAAAGACGTTGGTGAAACAGTGCAAAATTTGCATGAGCTCACGTCTTTTCAAGGATTACGTTACACGCGGCCCTCGTTTTGGGTACGGGCTAATAATTACCCTTATACTTCCTCAATTTGGGAGGGAAAGATGGATGAAATAATATATAAGAGCAGGAGGTGTAACACGAAATATTATTCACGGAATTAATTTATCAGCTAATTGATATACTTCCCACCTGAGCTCGTATAAGGTTAGATTAAATGTTGATATATAGGCCTACCTTTTGTTGAGTTCATGAGGCAAGCGGCGTAGTCCTTTTGCGGTGAGATATAATTACAATGATTTGGACCAAAATTTCGCAAGAGGGTTTTGTAAAGTGTGTGTGTGTGCGTAAATTAATTAAAAACCGGCAGATGAATGGGAAATTGTGAGCTAATTGTAATATCTGCCTTATTTTTCAGGAATGTGGCCAATACGCACCTGCTGAAAAATCAGTGTTATTAATTTTTTTTGTATAACTATTTTGATTTTCATTCAGTATTAGTGACATCTGGCCTATCTTAGCAAATATGTGCAAACTCGTAATTAGTCATTTCGGACACTTCCGAGTAAGTTATTTTGTGCTCGCTCTGACTCTGAAACCGCAGGCAATAGAAAAAGAGCGACACAAGTAACTCAATTTTTATGTTCAAGAATAACTTCAATCAGCAATATCGAACATTTCACATTGTCTTCTATCTGGCATTCAAGTCCCACACTATTGATGTACCCCGCGCTGTCATTCTTTACAAAAATGGTCCCCCATTCCCCTGCTGTTAAATATGATAACCAACAACGCATACAAATTTGTACAACCTCCCATTCAATTGGCTTCTGCTATTTTTCGACATGACACCACTAAAATAAAATAAAAAATAAAAAAATAAAAAATAAAATAAGTTTTTCTCTTCCAACCTGTAGCAAAAATACATCCTCATTGCATCAATCTTGTCTCTCCCGTCCTATTACCACATCTGTACAAATCACCTGCATTTTGCGTGTGTTGGCTCCTAGCTAATTATCCGGAAGTCCATCCTTGTCCCCCTCCTTTGGGTCGATGGTCATGACGCGCCAGGTTGGAATTCAGACAAAAAGGACCAGACAGATGTATGGAACAAACCCCTATGGAAACACAAAAAAATGAAGAAGAAAGTGCACCATCCCTCCAGCTTCATTCTTATTCCTGCTTCCCCTTCACCTGTCTGGTATCGCCATTTGTCCCACGCAGCGGGGTTCCCATCTCGTTGCATCATGGCGCCGTCTGTCACAAGGCGGCAATCGCTCGAAATTGATTGAGCTGGCCGATTAGATGCTGCTGGAAGCGGTGACCGCCACTTGACGGGGAGAGGGTCTATGGGGAGGGGTGCCCCAGGCGAATTCCATCTGGGACCATTTGTCACCATCGCACCTTCACTTCCAATAGCGATTGGTAATTATTGCCCTGGCTCTTGCAGGCTGATTAGACCAGGGGCTGAGTAATAAATGATTGCCCCGGATAATTACTGCTGTTGGCCATATAGCTGTGTACTGTGTGGCAAAAAAAAAAAAATCAGACAAACAATATTCTGGGGGTATGCAACCCTCAGCATTCTAAAAATTGACGGTTCTGTTGTTTTTTAAATATACATTTTCACTTTCGTACACACCTGGTATGTCCCAGATTCTAGCTCATTCCAGCTTATAGACAGATTAGAAACATCGTCATTAATGAATTTATTATACCAATGTTTGATAGTTGAAAGGAAGATCTAGTAACAAGCCTAGAGCAACTGTTGTTGTTATTTATTTTGTTTGCTTTATATTCAGACACATCTTATCTCCAATGCTCTGGGTTTAGCCATTGAAAAAAATCGTGGTGTCTTGCTGAGAAGTGGTAAATGAGGACAGCAAGATGCGTATCATGCAGCTTCTCGTTGACCGCTACACATGGCGGCAGCAACAAATGTCCAGGGAGTGCCTTTTTAGTCGGTTCATGTGCGTCGTAAAACCTCTGTAAGCCATTGGCTGTGCAGTCGCATTCTTCCAGTCAACATCTATTGATCTGTGAACAGGATTTGTCTAATTTCAGGCCGCATCTCAGCTTTGCTTAACTCCGTCACATCTGCTGGAATTTGTTGCACATACGTCCATGTAGAGCGATGTAGAGGTTAATTGGACAACTCGTTATGGGCATCTGGTATCGATTGTTATTTTTTGCACGCGACTCGATATTTAAGATTCATTTAGTGCATTTTACGCAGGGTACAGTACCAGATGAATCCCTGATTTTTGTTAAAATTGCTCCCACTTTATAGACCAGTACGAACAGAATGATAATGGATTTCTTGCTACAAAAAACTGGAAAAAGTGCGCGATATTTTGTGCTCATGTGTAATGTAAGTGGAATATATTATCACTATAGGTTATTAGTTATGCCAAAATTAGGTTTGCATTTACATTTTCACATCTCGATGATGATTAGTACTAATTTTATGAAAATAATGGATGAGTGAATCGATTTTTACGATGCTAAAATATAGAGATCAGCGCAATAAAGTGTTATTTTAGCAGAATTTGTTTCGCTCTGCAAAAAGGCACTTAATTTGCAGGAAGAATATATTATACTGTAAATTTTGAAACACAGTAACGTATACGATATAATCCACAGTTTATTGTCAGAATGGCAAAAGCCCCGCCAGGAAAAAATAAAATAAAAGATCCGAGTGATGACGCGTGGTTGAGACTGCAAGTGAAGTGACAAGCCTTCTGACAGAGGAATGTGTCTCCTCCCAACCGCCTCTGCATTATATGATGCTAATTCTATGCAAAGAATTAGTACCGCATCACGCTGAACGCACCTGTGAATTTGTGATCTTAGTCGTTATCTTCATGTGCGATTTTCGTCAACGTCAACAGCAGAATGTGAGTGTGCACCATGCTTGGAATTTGCATGAACAATGTGACACATAATGATCTCAGGAATGTATTACTGGTATCATGAGGCATGTGGGCAAAGCAATAACGAACTGAAAACATAAATACAGAACAATCATAGTCGCGTTATAGTCGAAGCATTGCGCTATTTCATATGTACAGTACCGTACTTTCAGTGGCGGTTACAGCAATTACTGTCCCCTGTAAGGACATGTTACAAAGCGAATGAGCAATCAATAATAAAATTTTCAAAATTCAAATTCTCATACCGTAAAATATTCTAATTTGCATTGCAAGTAGTTAATTTAATATTTCAAAATACATCGGTCTACTCGTTTAGCTTAACTTTCCATCCGTATAATAAAAGAAAGTCTGCTGGTTGCAAGCTGGTGCAGAATCATGCTCCTCAATTGCTGAGCAAATACAGCGATGGTAATCATCGTTTTGTCAACATCCTGCGGTACATTATGCGCGGTAGCTCCTGTCGTGTATAATTCACGGTAAGTTCCAGCTGAGAGTGTTATTAAAGCGAGACTGGCTTTGGAAGAAGCGACAGGCCCGAGCTGACACGTGAGGAGTCATACCGAGGGTGCCTAAAAAATGACTAAATTCAAAGGCCGGATCAGACAAAAGTTCGATGGACTTTGAGAGGAGGCAGTAATGTGCAGAGCCCCGCGGCAGATTAGCTGCGCCTGACTAAGAGGAATTGTGATTGATGACCTATCGGGATCCCGCCTCTCCAGCCCCGTATCCCCCACCTACCCGACTCCATGACTGCCTCCTGGGCCTTCCAAATAGACAGGCGGACAGCTAGGCCTAGCTGCGATGATGGACCACCGGAACTAGAATAATGCGCACTACTTGGAAAACATCCAATGTCGAGTCACGAGTCGCGGAACCCTTCATATAACACACCAGTTTTTATATATCTGATTAATACAATATTGCAACGTGTGACAGGTTGTTTCATGACACTCTAAAATGCGCAAAATCATTCCTCGAGTTCTTATGAGAGTCAGCATCAGCGTGCCATACTTTGTTCAGCATAGTGCTATATATGCCATTTGGAATGTTCCATGGCACGAGGAGAAAGCCTGACCTCGAGATTCGCCACGCATAAATCTAAGTTCAAGTAGAGCAGGCTGTGGATGATTTTTTTTC
Organism: Catajapyx aquilonaris; assembly: GCA_000934665.2. Lineage (NCBI taxonomy): Eukaryota > Metazoa > Arthropoda > Diplura > Dicellurata > Japygidae > Catajapyx > Catajapyx aquilonaris. The sequence continues at coordinate 59,068 of KZ538094.1, forward strand.
TTCTTCTTCTATCCCTTCTCTCTTGCAGTGATAACTGTGAGCAATATACCCCTGGCATTTATAAACTGGAAAGACATGATTTGCGATTGTGGCGAGTATCCTTCCTAAATACAACGCGTTGTTCGTTTTCTTGGAAAGCACATAGATCAGTGCACTCCGAGTCCCCCACATTTTCCAAAACGGCCAAAAATTGACGCCCTAAATTATGAGCCATTGTTGCAGCCAGCGTGAATAATGCCACGTCACGAACACAAAGCCCATTTGCGAAGCACAATGCTCATTACTATATTTAGGCGGCAGATGAAATTTCGGCTGTCAACCCTGCCCCATGTTATGATTGCGGTTATTGTTATAGCGCTTGTTTCTCTTCAAGCAGCCCTCCAGAAAACATGGAGTCGCAGACACTTCATTTGCATACCTCTTCTGCTGAGGCCCCCCCTTCATGCTGGCTGCATTAGGATTTTGTTACGGGGCAGGGCCTGAAAGCACTTCAACTTCTCGCCCTAATGACGGGTACAAATTCAAAGCTCCGCCCTTGGTTGAAGCTGTCTGGCTTTAGCAGAGTCCCAACATGCATATAATCCAGCTATATGATCAGGACAAGACAGGTTATAAGCTGGGCGGTTCTAATTGCCCTTCGTTTTGGCTCCCCGCGTGGGTTTGCTATCAATTCGTAATTATGCTTTATAGTAAGATTCTCCTGGCTATAGACAAAAGTCTAATGTCCACTTGGTAAGGAGTGGGCGCTGAGTAAGCAGTGCAGGCTGCTTGAGGCCATTAGAACAGGTTGGCCCCTTTCAGCCTTGTCCGAGGCGCCCAAGTGTGACCGCCTGTCGGAAGGAGGTCAACTGTCCCTCCTGGGCCACCTTCAATACTTGCACAACCTTACCCCCACCCTCAGAAGAACAAAACGAAATAAAATGCTGGTGGGGGTTGCGAAACCGAGTAACTGTGCGTGTTGGATGCGTCAAGAAACAAGATGGAGTCTGGTCGATCAGGTTGAACAATGTGGATGGAGTTTTCAGGTCTTGTTCCACGAACCTGTGCCTTATGCACCCCTCCTCATCTCCCCTTCTGCCCCCCTCACCCTCATCCGAACTGGCGGCCAAATGAGAGGTTATCTGCCTCAACAACCCCTGCACACCTCCCCCGAAGGAAGGAAAAGGTAATCCAGCGATGAACTTTCGTCTCTAGAAGGCAGCCCTTTCCTTTTTCTACTTTTTTTGTGTATTCCTCCCCACCCCCTCCTTACAAAATCCCCCTCATCTCCCTTCCTCCTTAAGTTGTGATCCCCCGGAGCAGATCGGGGAAATATGCGCTGGGCGTTGCTTCATTCGAGGTCTCATCATGGTATGTTTCTCTGGTCTGCTCCTGAGGCAGTTGCATTTTTGATACCCGGCCTGCAATTAGGGGCCACTTACAAAAATGTTCCCGGATCTCCGTTGTCTTTATTTCGGGAATTATTCCCGGACTTGCGCATTTAATTTTATGCAAAAATATGTCTGATCAGTGGCGAAAGATACTTTGTGGTTAGATTTTTTTGTTGTTGTTGTTTTGCATCCGGAAAGAAGTGTGGATAGCAACAGAAAAACTGGTACAGCTCATTTAGTCTGGAACGCTTTGCTCGTGTGTGTTCAGATTACAAGGAAAATGATACGATTCTTCCGACGTCTTTCCAGCTCATATTGCATGTCTCGTTGACCCAGTCATCACAAATGAGGTTACGAGACGACTTGTACATAAATTCTAGACAGATTTTTCAGTGATAACACAGTGACACATAGCTCTGATGCAGACGCTAACACATCATTCTATAGGTCATTATAATGTTAGATAAAAGACACGCGCGTTATAAAACTACTGTGTGTCTCTTAAGCATCCTAAATCATAAACATATTATACTGATGTGTAGATGTAAGTTACTGAGGCATTATTCAGAACTCGCATCACTTCATTTTGTATCAGATGTATCATTTTGCTCCAGTACTCAACATTTATGTTCACATTGCATGCTAACAACTTTTTAACGTCATTTTTTTTCAGCAATTCAATAATATTCATCCCCATCGCGAGAACCCAATGGTGCACCCAAAGTGCGAGTCTGAATTTCACGCACTAACGCTTAGATCCGTATAATTTAAATTTATGTATGCAGTATAGCTCAAATGGCTTTGTCCTAAATTCCTTCGTTCTTTCTCAAGAAGGCCAAGAGTCCTCCTCCCCTCCCTTTACGAGGTAATTAAGAGTTGTTTAAGATCTTTTTTTCTCTCTCTCTTCTCTCTTTCCATTTGTTGACGTGGGCGCTTCTCAACCCCGCAGGACTCAACCCAGCCCGAAGCCAGTATTGATGACTGCAATAACAATAAATAATGCACACAAATAAATAGTTCTCCTCCACTAACACCCTGAAGGTCCATATGTTCTTACGTGCAACCACCACTAATTTCCATGTCCTCCTCCCCAAAAAGTCGACCTCGCCTAATGTCCAAAAAACGTAACCTTGCAACTGTATCGGTAGCGCCTGATCAGATTGGCCTCCCACCTTGTGTTAGCCTCCTGATACATACACGAAGAAATCAGTGCCAATTGGGCAGGTGTGTTGGGTGATCCTTACGTAGATAGGACCCCCGAGCCCGTGTCCCTGTCATGAAAGAGGCCATTGGATTCTCCTCCGCCTACTACCAAATAGATCCATTCCCCTGGAGAACGTCTGATTGCAGGGCACCGGACATGACGGAACCCCACACGGCAGACATGCAAGGCCGGAAGGAGGCTTCCCAGGACAATTAACCGCCCTACAAAAATGCCCGCACTAGTAGCTGCCACTCACAGGCTACACAAATTAGCAGTGGGGCTGGAATTCATAATTGACATGTACATGGGGACAATGCCATGTACAACTTCTTTAAAAAATGGTAGAAATATTGAGAAGAGTTAGATTTTCATCTTTCCTTTAAGGGTAATTTGAAATGGGCATTGCATCTGCGGGTTGGAACTATCAGTTATCTCAGTTATCTGGCCAAAATAATATTGGTGTCCTGCACGCACCATGTACAGGTGGGATCAAGAGGGGTTGGAATGCCCGCTCTGCTGGAGGAGGTGTGTAGTGGAGAGATATGATAACACATCATTGGTTACAACGCATTGAACGCAAGTATTGTATGCGTCATAGATTTATTGGGATTCAAGGAACTCGCATCTTCAAAAAACATTGGATCATTAAAGCGTACACAATCGTCGTATATATACAGTACCGATATTATTTTGTATGCAGAATAATGCCTCAGCTATACCGTATAAGTCATATGAGTGATCACAACAACGACATTCCAAATGGGGTGAAATTGAACACGCAAGTTAAATCATTCACAAGATAGTCTGAAACAGCTTTATAAATATCTATAAAAGTGATCAAATTGCCACTCTATAGTATAATTGCAATCAACTTATCAAAGCCCCCATACAGCCAGATGTCATACTTCCATTTTTATATTGTTTAGCAATATACTAAAGTATAGGGCCAAAATTATCTTGGATCCGAATCAGTAGAAAAAGCATTGTTTTTTCCTCTCCATCCAGTCGGAATTTTTATTCCAATAATAAATGAATTGCCACCTAGGGCGTGACAAAAATTATGAATGGCTGGAAAATTGTTTTCGCCCCTTTTATGGTCACTTGAAGCCTAAGGTAGTATTATGCCTGATTTCCAGCAAGGCTGATGCCACATTGCCACTCTGTGCAAAAACTGTTGAAGTTTTCATCCAAAATTGCAATTTGTGACATTTAGTTCAATATTGTACTCCATAAGTCACTGAAGTCTGCGAAGTTCACAGCTGACCTGTGTTATCTTGTGCACATTCAGTATACGTAAATGAATCACATCAGCTCACTTGTCAGATGTACAGGGCTTGAATGCATATGTTATTTTGAACCATGGCCTCGCACTTTGGTCGACTGTTAGATAATCACCTCGGACACTGGACCTAGTAGAGGAATTAATTTTTAGATGTCCCTTCCTTATCACCCCTGTCAAAGTGAGGTATTCTTTGCACGTATGGAGGTACTCTCTGTTTTTAAAAAAAAGTTATGGCGTGATACATCCATCAGCACTAGCCCAAGCTGAAGTCTGTGGTTTAAAAACACAAGAGTTCTGGTGGTTTTATAGCGGCGGGGTACATCTGGCAGTAACATTTTCTGACAGATAGTGCAGTATACACATAACAGACATTTTGAAGGCACTATATCATGCAATTTTCTTTCACTTCAATTTTGATCCAAATGACCAGCTATAAGCCAGTGAAAAACGCTGCGTAAGGCTCTTATTAACCACTAAACTAGCTGTACAAATTTATCTCCTAAAATGTAGGCGAACCGTAAAAATCGGTCAGTCAGGCTCAGTGAAGTGGGTGAGTTGACTGATTCCTATCTGAAGAGGCCCTTCTTCTGGAGGATGAACCTCAGTTCTGCTTCAGTCACCTCCCTTGCCCACTCTACAATTACGCCATTAGGACAACCAGTTATTATATTCATAATTCGATTTTTTAACCTTATCGGGCACCGCATCCACCCAAAGTTTCGTGGGAAATGTGGCCACACAAGAATGTGTCCAATGACAAGGGGGGACTCCCTCCAAGTTTGACATCCCTCGATTTCTCACGTTCCTCGCTTGGGCTACTCGACTTATTCGTCGGCGTGACCTCTGCCCTCCGAAGTACCTGGACACCAGTGATTCTTCCCTGCAAGGAGAGTCAGAGACATAAAAAAGGAGAGAGAAGAGTGCCGGCTCCAACAATCCTGAGAAGGTGGGGGCCATTCATCAGGATAGTGCTGGGTGTGACCTCAGACCAAGGACACGGATTATTGCCCCGACCAAGGTAGATCCCCACCATGACAAGTGGAAATGGAGGTGATTCTCTGGCGCTTTCTCACTGCCACTTTTGTCCAGGACCAGACCAAAAAAAATTAGAGAGGAGCATCCCACTAACACTTCTAATCAATCAATGGAATCGCTTTGGGCTATCGTCTCTGTCTTGATTTTCCTATAACAATGATTGAAGTCACGGTTCTCATAAATCCACCAGTTCTTACTAGAGGCTTTGGGTGCACAGTGACACCTATACCGACTCTCCAAGTTGCATTTACATGCGAATCATTTCGAAGAGATCTGCAATAGGCTAGTTTTTTTTTGGCTGAAAAGCAATCGAGCATGTTTGTTTGCCTGTGTACAGTTCTTAGTTGGAGGAGCCTGCATTTTGCATGCACAAGTAGCGACTGGCTTGAGAGGCGATTTCCTGGGCTTACAGAAGAGAGTTTGAGGGGCATCATTCCGTTGTCTAAATCACTCGAAGCATCTGACTACATTTGCATACTGATCGTTCTTAAGTACAAGGCTCAGGATGTAATGTATAAGAGAGCGCCAGTGGACACGAAGACCGAGAGGGGATTGAATAATCATAATAAAAAAAAGTTAATCGGATTGAGGGTGGACAAAAACCAAACGATCGGCGATTACTTAGCCTTAAGGCAGCTAAGTGATTATCGGTGAAAACGCCGTTCACATTAATTTCTTTGCCCATCAATATTCCGGCCATGATTAAGTCGTGGAATAACAAGGTGTGACAAGAGAATAAGTTACCTATCAATAATGCGATGACATTTGTGGGAAGTACCATGTTCACCATATATGACACATCATGGAATATATGGTTGACGTCATTAATAATCCCATATACCTGCATGGTTGCAACACTATATTTGCAGAATTGCATTACATGCTTACATGTGAAGGGGGAAAATCTGTGCTAAATTGTGAGTAACGTTATAAATTTATAGTGATTGAACCTACGCCCTCTGTGTTACGAAATATGTCACAAAGCCACATTGCGTTTCGCCATTTATGAACATCGATTGCATCTATGCTGCTTTGGTATTAATTGGATACAACGAAATGGTCTAGAAACAAGAAAAGTAGATACTCCCAGGGCAATTCTAAAGCGTGATAAGGCAGACTGGTTTCACAGACAATCTTTCCAGGTGACACTCGCAATAACATTACGTACAGTTACGTCACAATGAAATCGAAACAGTACAAATTGACACATCGGATCATTAGCAGAAAAAAGCTAAGTGCACTAAGCAAGAATCCGAAGATTGCATACCTCGTTGCTATCTGACTTGCACGCGCAACTAATTCCTTATAGAAACATGTCGATGGAACAGTACCTAAAAATAAACTAAAAGCATGTAGCGTGCAAGAAAACAGTGCGCGCAGCATGCAACAAGAAAAATTCCGCTTTGCAATCATCAGTATGTCGTTTGGCGCACACCACTTCGATTATGTTCTCCAACTACATTCCAACGACTGACTGGTCAGTCATTCCAAGCATGGCCCTGTATTTGCATACCAACTGGCCGCCTTCAAGTATAGGAGGCACATTTCAAACGAGCTGTGGGACCATGTCAGTGTCATCCGGAAATCTTGGTATCCGATTGAATCCACGTTCACGTTGGTCCCATTATTTACTGTCAGGTATATATTCTGGCAAACTATAGCCGACACTCGACACATGCCTTTTCTATTATCTGGGTGTAGTGTAGGTTTTATCTTTGAAACCTATAGGTCGAGGATATGTATCATAATTGTCACTTTATTTTTTGTGATCATATGCGGCATTGCATTATTTTGTCCTAGGTAGCTGCATTGGTCACATGCTGACTGTCTTTTCCAGGTAACATTCTCATATGCCACAACACGTGACTAAGCATTAGAAATTGCAGCTTCGAGTAGTGTAAAAAATACATACATATGTAAATAGCTTTTTTGAATGATTTCAGAGAATAATCCTTGGTCATAAAATCCAAAGCTCTTATCGCATACCGGTGAAAAGCTTCCTAATATGGCAATGACCTCCCCTTTCAGCTTGGTTTATACAGTATAAGGGTGCTTCTGACAGATTATAAATGCTTTTCACTTTCTATTGAACATCAATTTTATCTGGAATGTGAATGGCACGATAATATAGCTATCATAAAATATTTGATTGCTTTCTGATAACTTCGTATTCTTGAAAACTACTTTATTGCTAGCCAAGGTTTAATAAAAACATTTATCACTTATTCACTTATTGCATCTGAGAGGAACTTTCTTTTGCATTCTTTTATTACAAAACGGGCCCAATCATTTGCCCTCAATTATTCTGGATGCATTTGCTCTCGTTCAGCCTTTCACTATTTTATCTTCGAAAGTCCTCTTTTTTTTGTCATATCAAACGGGAAAAATTATCTACATTGCAAAAGCTATCATTTGGAATTCCGATATTTCCGTGACTTGAGGCATCAAATGCGAAAGGAAAATCGTGATTGTCCGAGCAATACAGGCACAAGCTCTTTCTCTTTCCCGCTAACCTCTAACGGGACGAATTTATCTCTTGACAAAAGGAGCTTTTACGGCCCTCTTGTTCTACAGTTTTATCAGCCGCCTGTCACTCTTCAGCGTTTTGTTTTGTTCCATCTGATTGGCACACCGGCCCAAGAACTTACGAATCTACAGAAATACAGACCAGCAGGTCTCACTGAGCTTATTGCTCCACCAAGTTCTATAGGATCTAGGTTAAGCATCGTACCGTTTCCACTGTCAAAGTGTCAAACCCAATCTCATCTTGCCCTTGGTGTCCCCTCTCAAGCAGCATATGGAAACCATGTGGAACGAATGGACAACCGATATGCTAATCAGACTGGAAGCAGATCTGATTCCATATTAAACAAGGCGAATGGTTGCAGGCTTAGGTTGGGTCAGTTTTGTTGTGCAAGCTCCACACTTAGCCATCCTCATGTTTGCAAATTACAATTGCAGAACTTTCGGCAAATGTCACTTCAGTCAGGCTTTAGTAAAAAAAAAAAAGGAAGACATCCCCACGTGGAAGACACCAACTGCCGGGGTCAACAGACTGGATGCAGGAAGGGTCTTCAAAGAAGAAGGCTCTCATTATGCAAATGAATCAATTCTAAGCACCTGGAAAGCACTGATCTCAATCAAATGCATCGTACAGGAATAGTTGTCCACTTCGATAGGTGCTGGAAGAGAAGATTCCTTGGTATGCACGAGCAGGTGATGCCTATTTTTTTCGCCCATTCGCTTTCAGTATGGAGAAGACGATCCCCGACCATTTTTTTATTCCCTTTTAACAGGCTCCACGGCCACTTGGGTAGTTGGGTGGGTAATAGCTCGAAAAAAAACTTTCTAGAAATGTGCAAAAAAAGGAATCCATTTTTTGTACTAATTCAGGTAAACTGTCTCGAATACCGAAATCGAGCTTAAAGCAGCATAATTTTGGTATCACAGGATTTAAAGCGTGATAATACCTCGGGATGGAATCCAGCTAGCTGTGTAATGTAGTTATTAACCCTGCTAAAATATGAATTTATGTTAATAAAAATATTAATATGAAACATAAAGTATATTTTTGACGTTTACAACAAGAATAAGGTGATAATGGTCACCCAATAATTTAAGCAGAATTCCAACACTCATGCACCAAGTGAGACCTAAAATGTGACTCATGAGAATGAGTAAGCGTAACATATGTTGTTACATTTTGTAAAGCTGCCGGATGGTTGCCTTTTTTAAGGACAGCCTGAACTTTACACACCTCGGTCATTCGGAAACATGTAGTTTGTTGTAACTTACTGGTTTTCTGTTGCATTTTGAAAACTATTTCAGATCATTGATAGTCCATTTTACACCATTTTACCAAGCTACACTACATGTCGGTCGTACGTACAGTACCTACAGATAATATTGAGACTGATATATATTAACCACACCCTCATTAGTCACTGCAGTGATTACTGTAGTGTCTTGACATCCCTGCTTTCTCGCATAAATAACTAAGAGACACCGTAAAATGCTCATACTTATACCCTACAAACTGGCCTATAACCTCTCACATCAAAACATTAAACTGATGCCCTTTTGCTGTTATTTTTAGACATGGGATGAACCTATTGGGCCAATTTATGGGCTATTTTGCATAACGTAATATACATACTAGAGAAACGGTAACGAGTTATGTCAGACCCCAAAATCCATTGGGGTAACTTACCATCCGTAATATATGCAGGATCTCAAAAAAGTAATCAGTGTCAATGGCAGTACCCAAATAACGAGCACGTCCCACGCTCCTCCAAGTGCGATAAAGCTTGAACGACAGTGCACGCACCCACCCAAAAAGCCGTAATGTCCCTTTGGTATAGGCGGAAGCGTTTTATATCGCCGACCTTCTCGAAGGAGTTCCATTAAAATGTTGGCGAGTAATTCATCGGTGCAACCTTTTCTGTCCTATTCGGTGGTGGCCGGACCCGTCTGGATGGCGCCATTACCACCACCTTATACACCTTGACAACCCCCAAAAACGACCTACACCCACCCCCACTGAATATGGCAACGGAGACCCCCTGAGCCAATACACACTTCTCGCCGACGTAAAAACTCTGCTGTTGAGATAAGTGCTCAGATAAGACCAGAGCTGCCTCCCTTCTCTTCGGGGGAACTTTGTTTCCAGCCGACGCAAAATATGGGCCCTGAGACGCCATCTTTGGTGACGCCATCTTGGGACGGCACGACTTGTGATAAGATGGTGTTTTGCACGATTGTTCAGTCAAAAGTACGGACTTGCTAATCTGCATTTAGATGGAACTGCAGTCATTGTCAGGTTGAAGGACAGCTTGTTTATCACAGGTCACAAAGAGGGGAACGAAAACTAGCAGGTACCGGGTTTTATATTTATAGCACTAAAACCTAGGGTAGATGCGACCTTGGTTTAACATGTATTTCTGGTATGGGAAAGGAGTTCATCCCACGAGATATCAGAATCTGCATGGGGTGGGGTTATAAAATATCCTGCGAAGTAAATGCATGACGAAAGAAGAAAGACAACTGTTACAATTATCAAGGTGACACACCCAGGTGGATCTAGTGCAGGTGATATGGCTGGTCCTGTAAACGAGTGCACATGTTAAGAAGTATGAGAATGGTCAAGGAAAGCTATTCCCACATTGAGAGGTGGGAGTTGAAAATACCAGCGGATAAAACATACGTGGGCACATAACCTGTTGGCAGCCGAAAATGAATTGTATTAAAATATTTATGGGGGCAAGAAATGCATTTGGTATGTGAGAGTAAATACCCTTCCTTGCCGCATTCGTCTAATAAACGTTTAAAAAAGCGAAGACAAAAAGTGTCGCACACCTTGAGAAAGATTAAACGATCCTTCTCACGCTACGTTTCATCCCCATCAGACATACATCTTGAGCCTTTCATTTTTTTGGTTTTTAGAAAACAATGTGATTCCAAATCACAACATGTCAGTGACCACCTGTTGGAACCCCCAAATCCTGCAAGGACACAGATCCTTTTTCACATGGGAACAAAGCACCGAATTGCCATGATAATGACGAAGAGTGCATGTACAAAATGTCCACCGGAAGGAGCCCAAGATTAAAACCTGGACTAATTTTACTAACCATATTCCCTTTCCCCCACCTGTTCAACGGTCTGCCATCCACTTGCAAGGGTTCCCGCATGTCGATCCCGTTCCTAACCACAAACGACGGAACTTGACCAACGGTACACAGGGTTTCTTTTTCTGGAACTGCCAATTGCTTAGACAACGGGGAATGTTTTATTTCGACTTGTATGCACATAGTCGAAGTCCTAATTGCAGGAATGCGGCAATCGCAACACGCCACTGAATATTCAGACACGAAGATTTTCAGGGAACTTCGCTTCCTTTGTCGTGTTTTTTTTGTACTTTTTTTAACGTCTGGCTAACCTACTTCAATGCGTAAATTTGAGAAAATTGACATCGGCTCGTGTAAACAGAGGCACTCTGTCAGCCTGGCTGAGTCGGATTTAGAAAAAATAAACATCCAATATGTGATTGAGACCAGCTGCACTTCCCCCTACTGGTCCCGTGACAGGTAAGCCAAACAGGGTCCTTTTTGCAGAAGCAAGGAAACTCCATCTTCTATATAGGGGTCTCTGCCACGGACACTAGATAAATATTTCCCTTTTCCTCGTGCTTGGAATGTCAAGTGCTCCTTCCATATCCCACCTCCTTCTCAAGAGGGTTGAATTGTGACCTCGACCCTTCAACCCTTGGCCGCGTCTTCAGCAGCATTAGCAATCCACTTGACATTTAGGCTGCGACATGATCTGTCATCCCCTCACGAAGATTCGCCTCACTTTTGGACTAAGGGCCCCTGTTGTCGAGAGGCCTATGCAAATTTCAGCATCCATTTTTTTTTCATGTTTGTAAGAAAGGCATCCCTGACCCCTCATCTGAGGTGGCTCCACACCCAAGCCATCTACCAGTCAGATAGTGTCTCTTTTGTTATCTGGCCGAGTAAGAAATCGTTGGCTTCATCTTTGGAACTCTCCATCCCACCTCTTACTATATGTACAAAAAAAAGGGTCCCCTTTTCAAGTCACGTTTCCCCCCTTGGGCATAGTGTGCACCTCCACCTTCGCTGTTTGGTCGTGTCGTCTTCCCACAAAAGCCACCGTGACCCCCAAGGATTCTGCGGGGGATAATGGAAGGATTTTTACTTGCTGTGCGCATCGCATTGGGCCTGACGACAAACCGGATGGATTTGCAAGTTTGAAGAAGCTGCTCCTGGTGTCACCGTCACACCTGATGGGTATCGACTAGCCAGCGATGACATGCAAGTGGACAACTGGTGAAAACTGAAAAGCGATGTGACTTGAAAAACTTTGAAGGTTTGGACACTTTTATCAGAAGTAATCTGTTCAAACTGGACGACAACTGGTCAAAAAGCAGGCACGAGTTGGCTTCCCTGTACAACTAGGAAGTAGACTGCACGTAATCGGTACCATCGTAGGCATCGTGCGAATCCAAAATCAGCACAATGCACGTAAAGACACACTCGAGCGTCACTAACCAACATGTTTCAACAAAGTTGGTTCTGCAAGAGGATCAGCCCAGTCGGTCAGTCATGCATGGAAGCTTTTCTTTCCAGAGGTCAAAGGTGAAGAAGTCAAAAATTGTTGGTCCTGTATTGGCCAATTCATCCGTAGACTACACCCGTTCTAATGACAGCGGTCACCTGGCAAATTGGTGGCCCCTGGGGCAACCCGAGGGCATGATCAGGGGTTGAAGCCATGCGTGAGGTCACTTGCTCAAACTGTGCCTACACCCACCCCGCGCATCATGGGTCACGATTTTCGTGCACTCCTCCCTTGCGCCACCCCCCACTCTCTCTACCTGGTCTCCCCAACCCTCTTCTACCCATTTTTTATGGCCCTGGGCCAAAAACCGCTTTTTCCCAATACGGAACACTGATTCTTTCCCACGCCGTCTGTCGCCAATCCAATGTGAAGCAAGCACTGGACATCTTCCGGAATCTTGGCATGATCACTCATCCACGAATTGTCTACTTTTCCGGGTCATTTGAAAGAAAAAAAAAGCCAAAGTCAGCTAATTGAATTAGTACCAGTGGTCAGTCGAAAATCAACAGAATGGTTATTCAATTGGTCGTGAAACGTGAAGATTTGCTCTAAAAGGTGTCATGTCGCAGATCCTATAGTAGCTCTAACGTCTAAACCATCCAATATCAAAGAACTAGCTGGCATATTTTGTTCCTAAATTTTATGGTTAATCCTATACAAACAATAGCAGAATATATAGGACATCTGGCTATACGTATATTCTCTTCAGTACAGTGTTGGACATGAATCGCGTCATATTGCTTGCGACATTTTCTGATGCGGCAAAAGTGCAAATCTAAGTGTGAGCCGTGCGAGTAAGAAATGGTAGTCCTTGGCTGACGTCACTGGCTGAGGGGCAATGGAGAAAAGGCTTGTCCCCAGCCAGTGACGTCACCGAAGGGCTACCATTTCTTACTCGCACTTCACTTCGATTACTATCACTTCGATTTGCATGTCTGCCGCATCAGAAAATGTCGCTAGTAGTATGACGGAATTAATTTCCAGCACTGTACATGCGTATCATACAATAATAGAGACTGTGAATACAAGATGGTTGGAAAATATAATATCAATGTAATACCGCAGGTAAAGGACACCTTCACAAATAGAAAAGTCGTGTGGCATTTTGCTGAGGTGCTACAGCCATGCAACAAGTGGTCGAACAATCAGATGAATCTTGGGTAATAAATCTCGTATACGGTTTTGTTCGGGATGTCCGACCTCTCGGGTAAACAATGTACACAACTTCTCCCCTCTGTCCATTGCTGTACTCTAGACCTGGGAAGTGCACCATCCTGTATAATTATTGGTATAAATGGCTATATGATGTCCTAATGCCTGTTTACCGCTAGGTTGATGAAAGCTGGGCAACATTAGGTAAGTTAATATATTTACGATCCTCAACGGAAAAGCTGGACGGATTGACCTCGTGACATGGACACATAATAGTAATATTTCATAATAGCCTATCATACCTTGTCATATTACAAGGTGCAGGCAATCCAGTCCTAGGCCAACGAGAAGCCTCTATTTCAGTCCTGGATTGTCATCTTGATATCAAAAACGTCCGGACTTCCACCAGAAAAATGGTCTTCATTGCGCAGGTATGCATCAAAAGATGCCGCTGTGACCTCGCTGATGAATAGCCCATCAGTCTCAACATCTCTTCCAGCAGTCCTCCGCTTTGTCACCGCCCATTTGACCAGAAATTATTGCACCAGATTAGGCCTGAAAACGTGTTCCCAGCATTTCAGGTAGTATACATGCTCCGGAAAACTGCTCTCACGGTCACCCTAATCTCTCCAACCTTTTTATTACATACGCACCCTTCTCATTCTGGGAATGTGACATAGATGATCTTTGTGAAAGTGCCTCCGATCCACCCCCACGTTTCTCACTGCGTCTAACCTTGATCTGAAGCGTGATGTAATATTAGTTGTTTGATTACAGACGAGCGCATCTTCTCTTTTGTTCCCCGGAAAATCATGTGGTTAATTAAATAGATAACTTGCACGAATCTACGTTTTGAGGAGGGCCACTTGTGGGGTTTATTCTTCACGCGACCAATTTGGTGAGTAAGTCGGGGGGGATTGTTTTTTTTGTTTTTTTCGGTGTGCGTGAATGAAGTGAGAGTGGTCTTAATGTCTTTAGTCACCATGTTCGAAGGGAATAACGACTGCGTGCATTTAGGTTTGGGAGGAAAACGTCATTAAGGCTTGGTTTCAAATGGTTGGGGCAGGTGCAAAGTCGTTGGTTTTTTCGGCGGGATAGATATTTAAAAATTGGGATGTTTAAAAAAAAATTGTGGGAGATAGACAGGCGGAATATTAAAAGAGGGGTGGAAATTGTTCTAGCCAGAAAATAAAATCCACTTTTTGCACCTCCCACAATTCATCAAGTGGAGTTCAACTCGTCAAGGGCGCTCTCGCTTACCGTTTTTGTGTTGTTTTTTTCAAAAACAAACACTTCTCCGCCAACCAGATATGGACGCGCATTTTAATTATAAGCTTTTATCCTGTCACAAAGCAGCAAAAACAACCAGTATGAAAGTCTCAACTGGACGTTTACATATGATCTGAAGAGGACATGTCTTTGATAACAAACCAAATGAGATCTTTTTGCATCGTCTCCCATGAAATTCACCAGGCTTGACAATGAGTGAAATGATTACATATTTGGGTTTTGGTGACATGACTAGAACGGTTTTTTTTTGTCTTACAGGTACAAAACTGCACAATGAAATATTTTGATAATGTTAAATCTATAAGGCCCCCTCCTCTTCTTCATGAGTCGATTATTGATTTTGGGAAAAATTGGAAAAGGTGTGGGTCTGATGCTGAGCTCATCTTCCTCCATCTTCTTTCAGGCCTCTTAAGATTGTTGTTTCTGGAATGTATCGGTGAAAATGTCTATTATAACCGAGGTATGTTATAGCCAAATCGTCACCTTTGCAACGAATACACAAAGTTTTCTGTTTTCTATATGCCTGTAATGCACACTACTACATACTGATTAATGAAATCCATCAAAAATTATATATTAGCTCACCCGAAAATTATGCAGGACCAAAAAAAAATCGCAGGCTCCCTTTGCCAATTTTATACCCCCCCCCCCAAAAAAAAACACACACACACACACACACACACA
>KZ538094.1:74289-153514 GCA_000934665.2 Catajapyx aquilonaris
CCTACCTAACCTACCCTACCCTAAGTAACCTAGGCTGAGAAAAATGGACTTTTGTGAAAACCTACAAATGAAAATAGTGGGGACATGTCCCCACTAATTTACACATGTCCCCACTGTAATGGTACACTTCGCGTGTGTGAGACTGTGGGGACCGACAAATGTCCCCACAATTGGAACTGGTCCCCACAGCTACAGTAAAACCACAGACTTCCGTCCCCAGACCTTAGTCAAGACCTGATCACGCACGCACATTTTTCCTTCAAGGGGATGGTCTGTTGTACCATCCATAGGTGAGGTGAAAATGAGTCTGTTACATCAAGAGTAAATATACACGCCTTATGGAAGTATGCCGGGACCAGCCTTTCGAGTCTGTTATAATCGAAAGTCTGTTATAGCCGAGACTGTTATACCTTGATTCAACTGTAGACCTTCTGTTTATCATTCTTTTTACTGAAAAGCAAATCATTCCTGAATACCTTTCCTCTAACTGTCTATTTTTTTATATACCCCGTGATAGGGCCATAGGCCCTTATAGGGGAGTGGAATACCACCATTTTTCCTTCAATTTTCTATTTTTCTTCTAACTCCGGTGCAAGGATGAAAGGACATGGGGTAAGGGTAGGGATTTTTTTGGGGAGGGAACATAGGTGCAAGTGCAATGTCTACAAATGGGTCATGTGCTGTTCCCCAGGAGGTTAGGTTGCCAGACACCTCCTTGGTGCAGGTCAGAGACCCTCCTGACGCAGGTGAAAGGAAAGTTCCCCAGGCTGGGATCGAACCTGGGGCCTTTCACTCAGCAAGCCGAGACGTTACCATCTCGGCCACCACACCTCCCCTCCTCTAACTGTCTAACACACTTGTTCCCTAGTGATCTCAACTCACACGAGTCTTCAGATCGAAGAATAAATTGTTTGAGTAAAGATCACTAATCGTGGTTACCAGTAGCAACCATCCTTCACAACCTAACCTTAGGGACTCCTCTCCACCTAAATATCATCATGATTTCCTGATATATGCCTACCTTTAACATCAGGGTGACGGAAGAGTGTAGATCAGGTCAATCCATGTGGACGAACTCGAACAAATGCAACGGCACAAATCCAAAGCAACGTAATTCCCAGAAAAAGTATTACAGGATTAGGGTATTCATCACTGCTGTCTACGCCTAACTTCCACATCCCAGGCATTTCGTAAGTCTTGAGCTTCGCAAGGAGATATTATAATATCCTGTGACGCTTATGCAGAAGCACTTGGAACGAAACAATATGGCAGCCAGCAATCAGGGTGGCCAGATCCAAACGTCAATTGCCCCACGACATAATTTTAGAAGCATTTTTAGTCTACGCTGTCCATATTTTAGCGTCAAAAATTAATTTGGTTAATGTCGGTGACGGTGGACAATATTCTGAGGAGAGAAATATAGGTACGGTAGTTTTGCCCTCCACCAATTAACGCAGAAAGTCAGCCATCTTGGATTGGCGGTGGATTCGAATGTTTCACTTTCACTCATTTATTGGAACATGCGATATTCTGGCCAACAGATTGTCCAGAAACTCATTTTAATACCAGTGATTACAATTTTTCCAACCACAACGAAACTGATTCCGGGTGCAACTTCACTGCACACAATGGTTACAATGTAAATTGAAGAATGAATGAAGGGGCAACCTTGTTTACACAATGTGGCAACCTTTCACTTGAAAAAATACAATGGGAAAGCAGTAATTGACACATTTATTTCATTAATGTAAATTTTAGAAAATTGATTCTTTTCTTTTTCGATTTTTTGACCACATTCTTGTGACCATGGTCATGGCATCAACAATATACAGGAGGCCTATATTCAGAAACAAATATCCCCTGCTCTTTAGCGATATGACGTTCTAGTTCAAATTCAAACTCCCAACTACAGTGAACATTGGCAAGTTCATCCCACCCAATCAGTATATTCCGAATTGTCCATGTACTGCAGTATGGTATATTTATTGTACAGTACTATCAACAGAGAAAAGTTTCTAATACATTTTGTGTCCTGTCTTGCTCATTTGTACAGACACCTGCTTCGTTGTAACGGCATGCCCACCGTGTTATTTATTCCCCCAATGAAGTCCGAAGTGAGTTTTAGTGTCACTTAGAAGTGAATATCGAGTCCACTGCCTCATTCCTTGTATCCATCACATCCCCCCAATAAATTCTCAGGTCCTGGAGCTTTTAAATATGCCACTGAGAAAGCGAGTCTCGCCCCTTTCAATCGACACTATCAGGGGACCACGCCATGGTGTAAATCACACCCATCGCTTTCCCTCTCTACTTCTAAAAAAAATGACACTTATAAAGGCCCATTCGTTCTCAGAATATCTTTTTTGTTAAAATGAGGTAACAGATCGATCTGCATCTACAAATCCGAATGGTACCTGTCATATGATTGATACTATCGGTTCTGGTATGGAAGGGGCCTGAGGAGTCGCCCTGTTTCCACCTGTGCGCTGTCGGTGGCTCAATTAGTATTCAGGTAGCGGGTTTCCAGTAGCTGGAATGCCCTGCAGCACAGGGGGGCAAGGGACCAAATAGCCTGAAGGAAGTCCCCTTCTTTCCCGCATGGAAAGTCATCTGCAGTGCGCAATACAATCGTTGAGGACACTGGCCATCACATCAGTCGGACCCATCCAAAAACCGCTCTTGACTTTAAACAATGGGAAAAGAGGGCCTTTGGCTGATACCCTTTTGTGTCACAAATTGCCTGAGAGTTGGCCCTAAATTAGCGATGATTGTAGATTGGTTGGGAGATATACCAATTAATCTGGTAATTCATGGCAGGTTGGGGATAATTTGTCACATTAGTGGATTCTGGTTTCCATGCGTTGCAAGAGGAAGGTGGGCGCAAGTGATAGTGGACATGTGAGTCACATATGCATTATCTTGAGGGATCAACTTTCTGGACCATGCAACGAATTATATAATCGTGTGTACATTACGCGCTGTAAATATTAGCTATTATGGGACTTGCAGCATATTCATTTCTGCATACAAAGAGTTGCTGATTGAACGGTTTCATATTTTTTATGTTGCATTATCATCTTTAGTACTAAAACCAAAAGGTAAAGCAGAAATTTCAAGAAAATCAATCACTTCTCTTATGGCTGGTTTCCTGATCAATCCAGAAATGTTTCATTCAATGGGAATAATCTGTATCAACCACTTGTTTTGGATTTACCATAGACCACATCACCGGCCTCAAAGAAATCATTTATTCAATTGTAGAAAGTAGGTCTAATTAGATAGGCAGCGGTCTCTCCCACCTCTCAATGACTGCGGGTTTCTTTGACGATTGTTTTGGGTGTTTGGCATTCAGCTAGCAGAACAGGACGCATTTTGCAATTATAATGATGCCTCACGTCATTTGCCGCCACCGGTATTCTCGTCCTGAGCATTGCAATGCAATGGCATTAAAAAATCCGACCTGCTTCATAATGAAGGAAGAGGTACGCCCATTTGGACCAAGCAAGGTGGCCCACCCAAGTGGCAAACTTTTCTAATCAGAGTGGCCTCAAGCTAGAATGCATGCATCATCTTCACAAGATTATTGATGCATCAATTCCCGCTACATCCTACAGGCTAATTTCACTTTTCCTGGTCCTGCTGGGTATGAATCCCAGAAAACTATCAGCATACGACGGCCTTCGAAACAGCCCCATTCACACTACCAGACTGCCCATGTCACACACACACACGTAACATGTGAATTAAGTGGAAAGGACGTGAGTTATACAATTTGACACCAATATTACTAGTTTCACCCAGCAGACACATGCATATAGTCTTTGTTAATGAATTACCCTGCCCTTTTTACCACGCACAGCCTTGGAACTGTCCAAGTTGTCCTGACAAGTAGCTCAAGATATCAATTATCCAGACCGTTATTGCAAACAAAACTCGGTCATTAATTATTATGGCTTAGGAATCCAGGACATTTAACAGTATCATTGCTCTATACTAAATAGGAACGAAAGACTAATAGGTATACTAAATAAAATAGGTACTAAACTGATATAATAGAATAGGCTGTGTTACTCGTCAAGATTTGTGATTGTGTACTATTGTAGTGTACAGTACTGTATACTATCTAGTATTAGCAGCTAATATTTCTGATATAGCTCACTTCGAAAGAAAGTGCTTCATAATAATCAAATTAGTGCAAAAAACCGCGAACTAAAACAGACACCTCAGTTTGAAGACAATGACTGCACTTGTGTGGAAAAGTCCTGTCACGGTTTTATAAAAGTATAGGAAGTATTTTCTGGCTTCGCTTTAAAGTTTTACACCACTAAAAGAGATGATAACTCTCAGGGTTTAAACCATATTTAACTAAACATTTTTCTGTTATGAGAGGGAATTCCAAACAACAATAATTGTCGAGCGTGTATGAAAACGCTGAAAAATATTGGGAAATGGAGTCTTATTTTAATGCGCTTAAATCTGGGTGACGTCAGTAAAAACCACATAGTTTTGTGGGCATAATTGACGTCATCGGATTAAAAAGCCGCGTCTCCCAATTACTCCCCTCACGTGTACGAATCATACTGATCTGCCCAGTGTCTATTGTAAGGTCTAGCCTTTCGAAGATGAATTTTGGTGGGTGAGAATCAGAGATGTGCGATGTGCCTGACCTGCTACTGGCCTTAATAGCCTATTAATTATTGCAACAATAATATATGGTATCCTACCAGTACTGCTACATTGGAACGGATGTTTACTCATTGTTCATGCTGCTTGTAACTTAAAAACCTGTGAGCTGTGCTAGCTATAATTAAGCCAGCAAAAAATTTACTCCTTCAATAAGTAGTCAATCAGTATGATCAAGCTCAACAGATTTTGTCAACCATGCCCAACTCTATGGACTTCCCCATGTTACAATGCTCATCTGCAGTTGCATGCGCGTAACTGGCTCGATCCCTCTGACATGAGACCTAGCTTCAATGATGTGGCCTTCACAGGATCTTGCATGCTGAGGGACAAGTAT
The DNA here is from genome assembly GCA_000934665.2 of Catajapyx aquilonaris. Classification (NCBI taxonomy): domain Eukaryota; kingdom Metazoa; phylum Arthropoda; class Diplura; order Dicellurata; family Japygidae; genus Catajapyx; species Catajapyx aquilonaris. The sequence goes on from KZ538094.1 coordinate 79,310, forward strand.
GTACACTGCGACCCTAATCTGCATACCCAGAAACCACTTTTTTGGTGCTTTATTGCGCCGAAGACCTTGAGAGACAATTGGGCTCGATGGAAGCGTGCTGGTGTGTCAGAAAAGGGTTGGAACGCGATCCTTACACCACTGCTGTACAGTATCCAACCGTCAAAGGCAGCAATTGTTTACTTATTTCGTCATAGGCATGACCATTATTTAAGTTCCGTCTAGCTGATACTGGAGAAATAAAGCTGAATGCTTTAATTACATCGTTGTATGCGACCTTTTTGACCTTTGAGAAAACGCCTTTTTGCTGTTCGGAATACACGGCATGCAATCTGATGAAATTCCTGCTGCAAAAAAAGACTCCGGGGATTTGCAAGACACAGCGCTAAATGTATTTCACCATACCTTATTCGTAATATGATGTTCAAGAGGCTTCAGTTGATTTAAAAGGGAGAGTCATTTCTACCGGTACTATTGTAGCCTACTTGATCTTCGCAGCCATAGGATCAAAATTCAAAACCTGCCTGTACTGTACTGTACAGTACTAGTATGTAGACATCACTGTTGCCATTTATGACTTAATTCAAACTTTTAAAATACATCTTAGTATGCCCTATAGCCATGTTCTTTGTAAAACTTGCATCTGGACTTACATGCAATAAACACCATTTATGCCTCCATTGGATCAACTTACGACTTGATCAAACTAAGTCTGTATTTACTAAAAACATGGCCGCCGTTCTCACATTCTATCACATTGTCAGCATTCGCAGCAGTCGTGCCCAATGCCTTGTAAGGACACAAGAGGTCAAGTCTTACCTGACCGGGTCCACCAAAGCTCCAGCTCGCCTATAACTTGCACTGAAAAAGCGACCTTGCGAAAGCGGTCCCCAACCTGTCCAGAATGAAGACGTGATGCGATGTGTTACCACCTACGTTGCCAAAATTATATTTTTTTAAATAAAAAAGGAAGTAAAATGTCACTGTGTGGAAAACAAAATGGCATCCATGATTCAAAAATTTATTCACAATTTTATTTTGCATATCACAGGCAGTAGCATTACTCAATGTTTAATACAGAGATCAAAGCAATGCTGCAGATATTGCCCATGTAGAAGTGTTCAGGTTACAAGTTGCAAACTCGGAAATAAAAGCAAACATAAGTGCTGTTGTAATGCAGCAGTATACTGATTACAACACGGTACAAAAAAAATTATGCTGTAAGAACTTGAAATGGTCTGTCTATTTTTAAATGTACTAAACAGACATGTTGCCTGGTTGCAACTTGTCAGTTCAGGCACTTGCCATCTGAATATTCAAGTGAGATGGATCGGTGTGGAAAACAGTATCTTTTTCCCTAAAATAAAACTATCAGCTCCCATATGGCACACAAAGCAAGCCTGTTCACATTTCCTGCCATTTCACCCACATATATTATGTAACATTTCTTTACACATGAAAATGCTGTACACATTATTTTGGCACGGCGAATTCACGGTTTTCTTTGCTCCGAACCACCGGTGGGAGTTAGCCGTGTCTTCTGAAGGAACTCACACCAGCCACAATATTATTGTTGGCAGCTTTCTCTTCCAATTATATGGCCAATTCTAGGGAATGTGGGCTTCTTCATACCCTACGCATTGCACTTTCCACCTGACATCATCACGGTCTTATATCCTGACATTATGACATTTGTGGCAGGTCAACAACTAGCTTTATCTTCGAAATCGGGTAGAAGTCGCCAACTAAGTTTCAATGCATAGTGCCATTTAAGTAAAAATTATATTCCAAGTTTTACCGCAGAACAATGGTGAATTCAGCATAAGGCCCTGTCCAAAAAAGAATGGCAAATATCAAGCAGCTTGTGCAACAACTTACCCAGTCCCTCTGCTGGGAGTCGAACCCAGTTCCATGCCTTGTGAGCCAGCCCTGTGTTCTACCCACAGTTCTAAACTTGAACTTCACAGGTCCATGGGCCATATTGCACAAGCCCAATCAGAAACATTTCCTTCGTTAAAATTTGGTGACTACAACAGCTGATTACTGATAAATATTACAGGAACCTGCAAGTAAAACTAGCTAGGTCTATCTGAATCAAGTCATGTACAAACACTGGGAATGTAAAATTCGGATTCATCTCCGCCAAGTTTAGCTCTTCAAGTACAACCTGCCAAATGCACCATTGTTGTGCAGCGAAACTTGCAATAGCTTTTTTTTCCTGAATAACGCAAAATTTCAAATATCAAAAGTTTAAGTCTCTTCTGCACATGTTACCAAGTAAAGTGTAAGTTAATCCTGCAGCTGCCTTACTCTTGAATAGCCTGACCCATTTGCCACGTAACTAAAAACAGAACTCTGAACACAACGCCTAGACATGTGGGATTCTCCCGTCTGGATGGCATTCTGCAAAAAATTAACAAAAAAAAAAAGTTTTCAACCCTCAATTTACATCAAAATATACAAATATACATCTGTATACACACACAAAAAAAAGCGCCAGCATCGACTTTGACCAGCGCTGTGTCACTCCTGCGACCTCCATTGCACTAATAAAACTAGTGGCTCTTAATAACAACAAAAAAAACTTCCTTTTCTTTTGGCCTACTTGCATACTCCCTCCACAGTTAGAAGGTCGCATCTCTGCACTTCCTACAATCCTTCCAATTACCAACCATCCGGAAGGCATGACACAGGACGGAGAAAACGCTAGGACCGGACCAGAATGTCAACGTCACGGTTCCACCTCACACTGCAGGCTACCATCGCGCTCTCCTTTGCGCACGACCTCTTCCCAATCGTCCAATCGGGGTGCGCACAGCAGCTCAGGTTCGCCCAGACGTAACCGTCCCATGAACACAAACTCTCCGTCGCCATGTTTAGCCCCACAGTGGATGGGCACGTGGACGGTGCCCTGAAGACCCTCGGACGGTGCCAGGACGCCGTTGTCCAACGGTTCAGACTTTTGGAATACAGGCACTGTCTGGCGCCATAGTTTCGACACTGATACTGACACCTCAGTGCGATCCAGCTCCTCGTTGTTGCGGATGCCGCTGATGCTGCCTCGGACCGCTGAGGATCAAAGAAATGGTGTAATGCAAACGCTGACCCCTTGCATGATCCCTGCCTAATAAAGTGATATTGCTGCCACGCCCGTGTCCTGCTCCGAGGGTTAAAGAACGTAATCTGGGTCGTGCAACAGGTTCTAGTGCGGCGACCAAAATTGATGTAGTGTCACAAGAATGCAATAGCGTCCCGGATGATTGTACCGAACCTGATTTACCACAGCCTTATGGTTCTCCAGTTCAGAACTTGCACCAATTAAGACACAATTTGCATTCTTGGAAGAAACTGAGGCGGCAAACTGGTTACCGGTTTTGTACTGCTCGCTAGCTTTCCGAACTTGGGGGGGAAATTCAAGCTGGCACGTTCCCGAAGAGAAGGAACACAATTTTTTTCTGGGGCAAACAAAAAACCTCAAGGTCTGTAGTTGCAGGCACGCATGGTCAACACCTTTCTGCGAGTCTCAAAAAATTCAAAATGGCTATTAAGAGGAGGTGTTTGCCGCCCCTATTGAAATTTGATAATGGCCCACCCAAGCACTGGGCCCTTTAAAAAGTTGCCAAAAAATAATAACACTTACCAAAGTCGCTGGTGCAAAAGACTCGCAGCAACTCGTCGCTGGAACAAGGCCGACAATCTATAAAGACAACAATAAAAAAAACACGTCAGTTTGCCATCACGTAAATTGTTTTCGTAAACAACCCATGCCCGACGTAGGTGGAGGATTACTTCAGACTTAAGTCCTCATTATACGACTTGCGAAGGCGTTAGCAAGGGCATGAAACTTGTTTGACCTTCAATATTCAGGTGATAAACCAGCGCCGTAAGTCCAGGCTTGTTTTCCCGTTTCACTGTTTTTATTCAGATAATCCAAAATATGACCGCGCTTTTTTGCTCAGAAATACGTCGTGTGCAGCATGCAACTGTTGCAAAACCACCTTGAACTTCCTGACATTTTGCCACGTATTTTTATCAGTTTATAATATCCACTTCCTCAACTTATAAAAATTATCCTGCACTATATGTCGCCCGCAATACACCAAGAGTGTCATCGGATACGACATGACATCATGATGCGAGTGTACCACTTTTTCGTTCGTATCAGCTGGGTTTTATCTCAAACTTTCTCACGGGTTTCCATAGCGACTTGCTATCTATACACCTAAATATTAGCAGACGTTAAAACCGTTATTCTTCAGAAATAATTTGCACTGACTTGTAAGCGGTCATCTCAGTCCCGGTAACGCAATTCACAAGTGTATATAACGGATTGTGACCATTACAGTTTTTAAAAATCACAATTTGTATTTTTAGCTCTCAATATTGACGCCTGAAATATAGTAGAAAAATTTGCAATGTTTCAATGCAATATTGCAATATTTCAGGCGTCAATTTTATCGTTTTAAATGGCAACTGATTTCTCGTGGCCATACCCTGCAATCGACTCTAAGTGAAAGCAATAAAACTGCACCGTGTGAAATGGTCGAACTTCAACCATCGCAAACGTTTAAAAAAAAAAACTTTAGGCTTCAGTAGCACCAACTCGAGCAAGTAATAACAGCTCCCATTTCGCATACTAATCTGACCGTGTGTGTTGGGATCCTTCTATGGAAGCCGTTACTACACGCCCGGGTGACCATACATTTGAACCTCTTGAAGAAAGTGGCGAAATAGGCGTATTGCCAACTGTAAGGATGCAACCACCAATGCACGTCACGCCTCTTTTCACCTCGATTTCACACCCGCAATTAAATGCATTTTTCAGCCTCCAGGCGGCGACAACGACGCTAAGGTGAATAAACTGCACCTTTTTTTCCGTTTAATAAAACGACTGACCCTGGTTGTTCCTCCGAAGTATAGCGTGACAGGCGATGACACGTGAGAGGTGCGGCCCTAACAGGTCCTCCTACATCTCGGCCCGTAAAGGCCAATCAACTGCCCAGTGGCCGCCCAATATACGTAAAACACAATCGTAAAATGCATTTTGTAGTATTTTTTAGACGAATAAACAAGGGAGGGTAACGATGCCTCATTCCGCATTCGGTGAATGTCACTTTCATCCAATTTTCTACATTATCCAGGGCCTGGTAATTCCTGGTCTGGGAGGGTGCAGGGTGTTGTTTTTTGCACGGACAAACCAAACTGAAGGGCCAAACACCCCCTCGCCCTTCCTTATGGCCATGGCCAAAAGACGAAAAGCAGGCTCCCGATCACTTGCTCAGATTAGCCCTGGATGGCCTGGAAATCCCTCCCTATAATTTGGTTTTTTTTTTGCCCCATTCCCCAGTTATTACACGGAACTGCCAACCTATTTTTTTGTTGTAACAATCCACCAAATAAGCCGGGTACATAATATGACGCCCCCGTCCTTTTTAAATGCAGGTGTTTATTAGGAAATGGGCTAACGAATATTAATGAAGCGGTTGACCCCCCCCCCCTTCCCTCCCTCCTACCCCGATGGGGTGCGACAACGAGCGGAACTTGAACTTGATGTGTCACTCCTCCAGCATGGGGTCACTCAATTGACACGCGGGTCGTCGTGATGTCCGAGCACGCTAGACAGACTGGTGACCACCCCTGATATTGACACTGGATGACTCAACTGGTCCTCAGCATCAGCCTTGAGACCCTTGCACCTCCCCCCTATCCACCCATCAAAAGTGCACAAGTGCAGGCCATCAGCTGCAATCAAAATGGTCTTGTGTACTATAGCCCCCCCTAGTCCTAATCTGTACACAAGCCCAAATGAACTTCAGAAGTGTCGGGGTGTCGTCGGTGTTGCATACCGACCAGGAGCGGGATTGTCCCTGCTAAGAGGTTGTTACTCTGATGTGGGAGTCGCTACCTCTCCGCATTCTTCTCCGTGTCCTCTCACCTATTCGCAACCCTCTTTTTGAGGTGAGTGACCGTCGGTCCTTAGTTCGATGCCAGGCACGTACCATAGTAGCACCTATCGGCGACCTCCAGGCTCCCGTACGCGACTGGTCTGGCAATGACACTTCTTTTGCAGTCAAGTGGTTGCATGTATAGGTGACTCGATTGTCCTTTGGTGTTTTTGCAGCCTTCTTTTTTTTCCCCTTGTGGCGGCAAGTCATAAAATGCGGTGACGCAGTTTAGTTGCCAATGAATATCGGTCTATCGGCCTGGTTGCGTTAGACGACCGACTAATCTTATTCAAATATGTGCCGGGTCTTTTCAGCTAATGAGGCGGATTTTAATAAGGTCGACTTCACGGAGATTTCCAAGTCTGATGGTGATATCATCTGCAATGTCATTGCATTTGAAGTTTTTAAAATGAAGTCATAGCTTTGGGTCGTGTGCACGCAGCAAAAACGACTAGAAAAATAACCTATCGTGGGTGTTGCATACTAGGAACGTGATGTGTGGCTGCTTGCACCGATTGGCTATTTGGCAACTAAAGTTTAGGGTCGTCCATAAAGTACTGTACATTTTGCTGAAAGGTTGTATGCAATACTACAGCTGTGGTCATCGAAAATACTGTATGGTGGCAATTTTAATAAACTATAACGTCCTTTCTCCAACCCCTAATTAGTTTCGCACGCTCACAAATATCACTTCTTTTCGGCGTCACTACCGAACTGCCATGAATGTCCAACAGTGAAATCCATGCCTGCCAACGCAAGTTCCGAACAAAGAAATCCTTGACAATTGAAGTCTATAGTAGGGTATATTAATGCAGCCTAATTAGGTCACGTAGGCTATGGGAAAAATTTCTAAGTTGGAATTCTGGGCACCATGGGGCCTTTTATCAAAGCAAATATCATTTATACTGTATAACTCTCATTCTGTATTACGGACACGTACCATCACAGCCAAAGATCCACTGCATGGCTCCAACAAGTCCACTCCGATGATGTCTTTGCTCCAAAGCGACTGTACGGTAGCACAGTCGAGATTATGACGTCCGCTACTGTATTCGCGTTGGAGTAGACATAACCGGTTATAAAAAAATTGTTGAAGTCTTGCAATACGGATAGTCATCCTTTAGGCGACAGTACCTGCGGGGCGTGTCGTTAACTATTCTCCGACAACACTACTCGCCCTCGCCACATGCCTCTAAATATGCCCCCCCCAAAAAACAACAGAAGNCCCCCCCCCCCCCCCAAAAAAAACAACAGAAGAAATCCTTCCACATATACCAAGCAATGGACCATCCCACCGGTTTAGAAGGTACAAAAAAAAATCCAGTTATGGAAGCAAGTCCCCTCTTTCAAGGGCAACGGGGCTTCAAAAAGGGATGGAGATGGACCCATTTGCGTTTCCTTTTACGCCCTCTCCTTTGGTCCGCCCCGGTCCGGTCACGAACTTCTTTTTCAGGCCAAAACTAACCTTGTCGAGAGTCGGTACCATCAGCGGCCAGCGGACTCAGATGGTACTTGAAGGCGGCGACCTGCCTCTGGAGTGGTTGTGGTCCCGGAGCAGCCTCCACGTACAGTGCGGCATGTGCGTTCCGGGATCGGAAACACCGAGGAAGAAGTGGTGAGCGGCCATCTGCCCGGGAGAACAGGGGCAGAAGACGGGCCGGTTCCTCCAGGAACACTCGGGCACCAGCAAACCCAGCTTCGGCCTTCAGGCAACCCACGAAATCCCGGGGCGTAGGTCCAGACCCCAGGCGGAGAACAACCCGGAGGGCACCTCGGGGGTACAGCCACCGGACCGAACCCTGGCTGCACCGTACATACACTGGTTGGACACCACGACCTCCAGGACTTTCCAGGCCGCTGAAAAGAAACATTGGTCACATATAAGAAAGGCCATATTTTTTTTTACAGGTGTTAACCCCTATTGGTTGTCAAAGACAAATCATCTCATCGGCAAGGTCATCCCAGGTAACCCCCATTAGTGTGGAATTCTTATCAGGTGGATCCCCCATTTTTTGGGGGCCCCTGACCCACTTTAAGGGAATTAATATTTTTGAAAGGAACGATACCCCCCCTCCCGCGGTGTAATTTTTTCCGGTTCAGGTAGTTTCCGTGACGGGATCGCCCACTTCCACGATTCGGTTTTCGTGAAACGTGAAAATCGCTCTCAGCTTTTTTTTCTTTCTTTCTAATTAGTGCACTGTAAAAGTGCGCTATAACTGTTCCACGCCTGCACCTACGCGGCCTTTATCAAGATGAGCTGGCAGGTGGTTCGCTCCTCAAGTGTTTACATGCAGTGTAGGAAGTTTTAAGGTCCCACTCAGGTCGTCCAAGTCGACACTTGACAACATTTCTGATAAGTGTCGTGTGTGGCTTCGACTGATAAAACCTGCCTTATCCTCACTTTAGGAATCGGTCACCTCATAAATTTAAAGAAAGGGAAAAAAATGCAACAACTTTCGAAAATTGGGGTCCCGTTGACAAAAATTGGTCAAAGGTTTGCAGGTGAAAGTTTTTTGCCCCAGAATTCCTCGCGTCAAGTGTCAGATTTTCAAGGAATGTAGGAATACTGCACCTGCCGGTCTCGCCATAACCTGAACGTCAGAAATTTAAGCTAAAGTTGTGAAGTGCACAATTATTTCACATGCTACCAGGATCTGTCGAGTCTGTCCAAAACTAGCTTTGACAAAATGGGGCTTAACTTCATAATTTATGACGACGTTGGAAATTTCCAACGTCGTCATACATATTGTGTTCATCACATGTGTAGCCAATTTCGAGGCGCCAACAATGAGTGCGGCTGGTTTTGACGCATCGGAAACACGTAACCATATGGATGCCTCCTACCCTTTCAGATTAAATGATTTCCTCCCGCATATGCCAGATAAGAACCACACATGTTTCCAGGTGCGGGTCACACGGTACCGGATGATTATAACGTGTCTTATCAATGCAAAAAGACAGGAAGCAATGCCCACATGTTCCGCATCCCATTTGCCCGAATGTCAGGTCAAGGTTGACAATCGTCACGTAACGACTAATTAGTCTGTACATGCCACGACGCACCCAAACAAATTGGCCATACCCGAAAGTGATTGACTACTCTGTCTGACATACCGATAAGATTGCACGTCCATGAAGCTCAGCAAATAAATGCACAATCTCTGAATCTCCCACCCATTAATCCATCACCTTGAGCTTTTCTATACCCCACATCACTAGTCTCATTGTTACAGGTCACGGCCGCAAAATGTCCCAAAAAATGTCCAAATTTACCGCTTGAACCAACTGCAGTCCTCCACCCTCAAAATGGACTTATCCTCCTGTCCCATGGGACACACCTCCCCATCAAGGGAGTAGTGTCCCGCGCGTGCTGTTCCAACCTGCCTCTTTCATCCGGCGCGGTCACTACAAAGCCCATGCCCATTTTCCACAAGAAGGAACCGACAACGGCCCCGTGGGCAATTCCTCCACATTCCTTCAGCGACTACAATTTTCGGGGGGCCTTTCAAAAAACCCCCTCCATTTCTACCCACCACAACTGCAGTGGCTCACAAATCAAGCTCATCTTTTTCCCCCTACATGCAACGTAACGAGGCTCAACTATAATTACAGGGCCAGATTTTTTTTTCTCTCTCTCCAAAACTGTGTATAAATCAAGGAAAAAAAAAAAAGTGTGTGAACATTCTTTTGAGATGCATAGCGAAAGGGTTTTTGGAGCCTGTGGCCATCCTTCCAAAATATGAGAGAAAATTCGTGGGAAGTAGGTATCTCAATATTTAATCCGGACACGATGAACGGGTTATCTTGGGACGGTATTGCATTGTAATTCAGTGACGCGCACAGCCCCGGGTAGGCCTAGTCATTCCAAATTACAGATAATGCCTCCAATTGGTTTTTCTTTCGGAGAAGTGGCCAGGCCTCGGGGCCCTGCATTCCTACCAGTACCACAGGGTGGAAGGTGACCAAGTGAACTTCGTAGAAGCAAAACCGGCTCTGTACAGTATAGTCACTCAGACACTTGTCCAATGATAAAATTGCGCTCTTTTCCATGGGTGACACTAACTCGTCTCAAACAGTTGATAAAATGGGACCACTTTCTTGCCAATTACTATAGAAAATGATTGAGCGTACTACTTTCCCAAAGATTCTAGCTGTTCCTATAGCCAAAGCTTACGTCGACCGCACCTATAAGATTGACACGTTCCGAGTGAAATCCGAACATTTAAATTGGCGCCTTTCGCATGTGTCGTTTGACACATTTTAGGATTGTCGTTTGACACATAGTTGGTTCCATGGTTGTGAACACTCACCTTCCAACCCAGTCACAGCCGTCTCCGACATGTCCTATAGCCGCTCCGCACACGGCCGTCGGAATGACACAAGCCATCAACACGACACTGAACCACCGGTACCACCAACACCATGTCCTCGCACAACACTCACTGTCCCTTTTCTTCTTGCACCTTTTCGGCCTCCACCGCCAGTGACGTCGCTCCAGCAACGTCCAATTGTCCAAAGTGGAGGACGGGTCGCCACCACTGGTCATAATTCTGACTGCTCTAGAGGACACATCCGACCCGATCAGCGGCCCAGACTCGACTGAACTGAGGCGGGCAACCAGCAGGGGTGGGATGGTTCTTCGGCTGGGGGAGAGGGAAGAGAGAGAGTTCGGCGGTGCTGCCACGTGAACGGGGCACCCTCCGCCTATTGGGGAGCGCACTCCTGCATGTGTGCCGTCACTCACACGTGAGGATTGAGGCCTTACATGCACTGTCACGTACTAGGGTGGAAGGGGAGGGTGGAAGTTTGGGTGTGTTATTTTTTGAGGGAAGGGAGAGACATGTGTGACGATTTGAACTGTTAATGAGTCATCTGGTGGGGCAACATTGCTTCGTGGGAGTCGAAAAAGCGCGGGAAATGGCCCTATGCATTTGTATAGGGGTGGGGGAGGGAAATGGCGTCAAAACTACCGGGTATCCTATGTCTGAAGGCATGTTCCCAAAGAAACTTTTTTTTAAAATGCTGCAGATGTCACAGTGCTGTTCCCAAGCTGTATCTGTGGGGCTCCCATATTTTGCCGCTATTTAAATATGAAATATGAAATAACGAGAGGCATATGGCAGTGTTTACAACTTTAAACTTTAAAGAGGCAAGAGTGAACGAGGCTCAAATGAATCTGATGAGACATATGACAGCATTTTAAATATTAAATGTGACCTTTCCAATGGCCCGATATCAATTCACTCTTATAAATCGGTCAACATATAAGAACGCAACCGGAGTGTGGCGCACAGGATGCAATCCTGGAATGAGAATTGATCTGTGCGTAAGTACGATATAGGTTACACTTATTTCTGACAGTGGCATGGCCATACATATCACTTCTGATATTCCAGTATTGCATACTTTATAATTGATATTAGGGAGGTTGGCCCGGCATTACCTTTCAACCTCCTAGGATAGGTAAGGAAGGAAGCGGCTGTGGCCTATTAAGTATTGCATACTGTGCGCCACGGCAATACGGTACACACTCGGTTGCGTTCTTATGTTGACCGATCTTATAAGACTAGAAAGAATTCTGATAAAAATATTTGAACAAGCGCCTTATCATGGCTGATTAGTGACACTCCACAGTATTTAGTAAAGTGCGGTTTATCGGTATCGGTATGGAAATTGACTCTGTCATCGAGTGCGACAGACGTAATAATTGGCTGAATAACAGGGCTAGTATTGACCAGTGTTACATAAAGATGGCGTGAAAAGATAAGGAGCACATGAACATAGTGCATTTGGGGGCATAGACCCAGACGTGTGATTGGACTAGGTGACTGACAGACGACTAGTGACAAATGCGCAAGTCGTGACATGAATGTTACCGAGCAACGTGTTCCGACTTGTCAGCCAATCATATGGCATGACCCACTCCAAAATCCGTGTGAGAAAACCCAATTCCAAAACATCATCCCACGTGATAACTCATCAGAGCGAGTCAACGCCCGATTTGAGCCCTAGTCATGGAAGGCACGACCGATAACGAGAGGCCATTTCATAGCGATACACCATCTATATTTGTCTACCTGTGAAGCTAATTCCACACTAAAACAGTCCCATCCCAAAACTAAGGAATAAACCTGGAATTTATGATCCGCTCTAATATTAAGCCGCGCATTTCCACAACAATTAAGCCTCTTGTTAGCCTAGCCCTGAAAAATAAAAATGTAGAGTGAGAAAAAAAGGGGGGTGAATATTATGCATGTAAATGAGTGGTCAGGGCGTTTTCCCCCCAAGTTCCTCCTCCCCCAATTAATCCGCCCTGGGCAAAGCCCACAAATTCCCTAGAAATCGACACCTGCCCGCCATCCCCAATTTCTTCCAGCCAGGTAAGATAAGCCGGATTATCCGGACCCTCATTTGTTGCGAGTTCGGGCTTATTGGTAAAGCTGGAAATTAATGTGGCAACGTCCTCACGCTGTTTGTCATTATTTGAGCCGGACCTCAAATCCGACCAGACAGACTTGTAGAGTATAGGCGGACCACGGGTGTTATCGCCCGTCTGGAGGAAGGGCCTCAAAAATTGTTGAAAAACCATTTATCATATGTTCCGCTGGAGGAGCAGGTACGAAAAGGCAGGTCTTTTCAAAGCAACCCACAATCCTTCCTTCACCCCCTCTTCCGAGTGTCATTTAGGACCATTCAACAACCCCTCATATAAGCGCCCACGAAGGTCTTCAGCAGACCCACTTCTTTCAAAGACTATTGATGCCAACATTCCATCGGTAGGGCGGAATAACCTGATCGAGTCGACCAATCACAACACGCAAACTCTTGCACCGTACACCGTACGTTTCAGCACAAATCGTAGGTAATGGACCGTACTACCGGTTTATCTGGCTGACAACAAGTGACAACAAAAAAAACTATAAGCACCGCATGTCATAGCATTTATGTAATTTCCATTCTGGTATTACAGCATTGTTTCCTAACAATAAGTCACATGAATATTAGGAGGAAAATATACCGGTAATGTAGCCGGGAGATGGTGGTTGGGTGGGTGGATATGCCAGACTCCGGTACTGGTTGTTTATATGTGCGTGCGTGAATTCGCAGGTCAGGGTCGGACATTGGCCGGCTCAAGTCGTATTGCACACAAAAGGGAGGAGGGAAAAAAATCGTGAATTGCACCCCTACCTGGCGAAGAATGCACATTTCCCTGCCTGCAGTATTTTATTGCTGCCTCTTTTCCCTATCCAAGCTGTAAACAAACAACCAAATTGGGGTCCGTGTATATCCCCCTGTTTTTTTCTAACTTTGGGTGTGAATTCATATCAGAAATTCTCAAGTTGTAAATTCGGGATGCCGAGGTCTATTATTATCTCGAGTTATACAGTATAGTTGGAATTAGTACCCCGTATTGAAGGGGGCCGACGACCTGCAGTTTATTCCCTTTAATGGGGCAATTGATGATATTTTAAAATCGGTTTTGGAGTGATAATTATCTGGTGCTTACGGTTCGGTTCTGATTGGGCACCATATTTTTTTTTTCCTTATCTTATGGGGGACTGGGTTTGCCCATAGCTCCCAATAATTTACGAGCCCCAAAAAATAAGGAGGGTGTAGCGGTGTTTCCCAATGGTTCAAAATCTTTCAATCTTGCCCCAGGTGTTTGCTGGTGCCCTGGCTCATTACTTGAGCTTTCAGATATGTGTTTGGGCCTTATATGCTGGACTTATAACTCTTCTAATAAACGGCAACCGCAAAAACACAACTAGTGCACGAGGTGTCAGGCCTCACATTTTCGTCGTCGTCTCCAGGGGTGTCAAACCGGATTTGCCCATAGCGTCCAATAAATTTACGACATCTGCCAGCCAATATTATTCCCAAAAATCGAGTGAACCAACCATATGCTAAACATTCGCCTTCACTAAATCTGCCAAAGAAGGAGACTGCGGCGATAATTACAATCATAAAAAAAGAGGGCTACCCCGCTGGGTGCGAATTGAACTCATCAAGCGGTTTTCTAAAGGACCTCTAGAGACGTGCCGACAATAATTGGCTGCATTGTACTGCTCGGCTCAACGTCAGGTAAAATAAAAAATAAAAAAAACTGGGATGCTGGACCGGGATGGAGATGGAGGACACGCCCATGTGTAAGTCACGCCGTTCATGTGTACTGTGGGAAATGAACTTACACTGAATCACCACTGACTCACATGCTTTTTGCTAGAGAGTGACATTAAAAGGATCGGTAGCATCCGCTGCTCTCTGGACGAAAAACCCCTTCCATATTCGGTTGAGATCCTACAAAAAATGAACCTAATGCGATTTAAAAACTTGTAGCACCGGCGGGCTTATCACCCCCTGTTTTTTTGTGTCTGCCCAGGTATGAATCTGGACAGAGGAGATGCATCAGACGAGTTCGTGCGAGTTGCAAGTGGACGATAATCACCTTCGGTCACGGCCGGATGAGCAGGCACCAGGCGCCGCACGTGACGACTATAAGATCACTCAGGACTAAAACTGGCAACAATGAAACTTGCAATATAATCAGATCAATTAGAGTTACATTTTGGACCAAACTGTGAAGCAGAAAAATATTTATTATAATATTTCAAGTCCATATATGTTTGGCATATGAGTAACATTATTGTCACCGTTTCGTCTGATGCTCTCTTTGTGGGTTTTTAAAAAAATGGTAGCGTACCCCCTTCCAAAATGTGCATCTGCTCATGCAAGATGGTTGGTGAAGAAGGGGGTAATCCAGGAGTTGTGCTGCTGGACCGCACGTAAGGAGAAAGTTGCACAATGGGCGAGTGAGTAGGGGAGAACACGGCGTTGCCACCACCTTTGTCGGCGAGAAAAGGTTTCTGCTGCCCGTTTTTTCTCTTTTTGGTCCAGTGGCAAAGGGGAGACGGTTGGTATGAGCAGATGGTGCATCTTCGAGTCCTGTTTCCTCATGACATAATTAGCTTCCCTATTCTGATGAGGAGACCCTGGTGAGTGACGCAGAAACAAGAAAATGAGACCGTTTCGGAGGGACGATCGTTTTGAGTGTGGGCAGTTCGTGTACAAAAGGCCGAAAAAGAAGATGCTGAAGATAGGAATCGGAGCAGAAATGTCTGTGAAAAGGGTCCTTTTGTACTTGAAAATCCCTCGCTTTTTGAAGTTTTGGTTTGCGAGGAATGAGGGACGCGTTGTGTGCAACACAAGATGATCGGGGGGACATGGCGCATGACCATCCTCAAGATCGCGCCATTAGATTAGGAGGCCCTGCTATCCCAGGTCCAAACCCTACATGTCTTCGTCTACATTTTTCGAACCCCCCATCAAGTGTCTATACCCTACCCAAAAAATGGCGTAATGAGGATCCAGTTTGTTATTGTCCCGGATCCAACACGACAACAACACCGTGCACACTTCCTCAATCAAAGGTCAAGGGTGGTTGCTTGCACAGCACGTGTTTCGCACAAACAATTATCACCCGCATTTGCTCATCCGGCACATGCATGCCCTTCGGTAAATACGGACAGTGTGCAAACCCTCCGGCCAGTCCCAGCATCTTTGGCAAGTCATGGTATCCATTCGCAAGAGCCTTGGGTCTTGGGGCTGTTGAACCTCATGGTAGCGAGGCAAAAGAACTCAGATACAAAGGAGCCAGAGCACTTTGGGCCCGCTCTTCTTCAGCTAATGGACTATGCAGTCTTCTTGCAGTTTCAACATCAGAATCCTGATTTCTCTCTTGATGGACCACCCGCCATGTCACTCGCCAATGCGTGTCAGCAAATAAAGCGGATTCTCACTGTGCTAATCTCTAAACCAAAGCAAATTTTACACGGACCGGATTATACTTAAAACTGACCTGAAAGAATTACAGGTAACTGCCAAGGACGGATGATGTTGACATATTAGTTTACAACAGCGCATGCACAGCACAATGCCTAAAATGAACATTGCTAGAATAATACCGTCGTAAAATGCCAATAAAGCAGTGAAAGGTAGGCCGATGAAGCTGTGACGAATTTCGCACCGGGCGACGAATTTACACTAGGACACTACCTTTCTGTCCCGGATAATAATTATCCTTGCGCTTTTATTACAACCTGTCCTCCCCCGATAAGTCTCGGCAATCCTAACGCCAAACTGGCTCGCAATGGTGCCATAAACACTGAATTTGTACACACGCATTGTAAAACTCGCGTTATTTCGCCACATGAAATGATGGTAGAGCCCCACGCGCCTCCAAGCGGGACAGGTAATCCTGCTAAAAGCTTAATTAATACTCTTTTTTTTGAAACCCTCTAGGGCAGAAAAGACGCAAGAGTAGGTGTCACTCGCGTGTAAAATGCCCGAAAATGCTATCAAAAACCGCAAAGTCGAGGGCCGGCCAAGAACTGCCTCTGGCAATGTTTTGCCAATTTCTGGACAAGTAGGCCATTTTCCTTACCCGCCAGTAAAAAAAACTGGTAAAAAATCCGGTTGCACGACCGCCAAACAAAAAAAAACCAGTAGTGTAGCCGTATAAGACAAGTATTGTCGACGGCCTTCTCCTTTTTGTGCTCATCCCCCAGCATACCACGCACCTGAGCTGAATATGAGACCGGAACAAACGTTCAGGCCCCATTCAGGTGTCGAAGACTTCAACCTATCACTTGCGGTCGTCTCTAGTGCCTCTTCTAGTACCGTGAGAATAAAGGCCATATTTCCGAACCGTTCGTCCCTCACGACTTTTACGGTATTAGCCCTAATAAAAAGGTGCTTTCCCTACCTGAGGGGTACTATAAGGACAATATTATACTGGACACTTTCACCATGCTTTTTTAATGAGAGTGTCCGCAGTACCATATAGCCTGCCCTTGTTGCTAAGGCTGTCATTACAACATAACCTTTATCGATGTTTGTCACTCACGTGGATGCCACACGCCAATGTCAACAGTGATAAGACTCGAGGAGGCGCAATTGACGGATTGCAATATATCTATATGAGCCTATAGCAAACTGTGTATTTGCACTATGGAGCTCCCTAAACCTGGGCGTACCCATATTGACGCAAGGTGCGTCTTTTTGTCAAACTTTACCTGACCCCTGGGCCAGCCCTAGGCGCCATCTTGGTGGGGCCACCGCCTAGGGTGGAGTCAAAATGGGCCCAGTGTTTGCTCTCCGGTGAGAAGCATTTGCCGCACCCCGTACCTTTTTTTCGGGGAGTGACAATGGCCACCTTTATACCCCAGGCAGGTGTTCCGCTTGGAGAGAAACATTCCTTTGGGCGGAGCACGTGGATGGCACGTCACCATCGCCCACTCTTCAGCCTCAAAAGACAAACCGATTCTATTCTGGAAGAGGGAGGATGCTGTGCATCTTAGGTTGCCGAGTGAAACCCTATCCGGACATCACCCGTTCCCAGATGCCGCTTTTTCACATCCAAAAATATGATGGCTAACGTTCATTGTTTCATAGCATGTGGTTTCCTTGTTCCCCAAAGCTGCGCCCACACACATACTGGCGCATGCTAATTCGATTTAGGGCCCAGCAATGGAGGCGAATTAGACGCTCGCCGGCGCCGCAGTTCATGACACCTATTTAGGAGAATCATAGACATAAAACATGTTCTTTTTTAGCACTTTATAACACGGCTTGCTCAACGTATTAGAGAATAAATATACTGTAAGGCGATAAAATTATTGATGATTAGTGCACAAGGTTCAGGGTAGATAGTTGACTCTGATAATTCGAACTAAAATATAGCACAAGGTGTAACTGCATGGTTTGTTACGGGCCTTGAATTATTAGTGTTATTTTTAGATATGGCCGTATGCATTGTCCTTCCTGGCTAGTAATAATGCAACCTTACAGTAATGACACGTATTTATCGCACCGAGCCATATGATTTCCAATCGGTTTTTCCCAAGGACAAGTGTAAGCTAACATTATGGAAGGCACCCACCATGCACACAACAGCAGGTTGCCAGCAGCTCAGTATAGAATAAAGATAAACTTATCTAGTAATACAGAAGAAACTGGACCAGTTACGACCAACCTTCGGAAGGTCGATAATATAATAGGATCACTTGCTTTCAATGTCGAGCAAGTGCAGAGGGCCAACAGTATTCCTTATGATTGCTTGGGCAATATAAGGAAAGTTAGTCTTCACACTTTATCAAGCCTACATATGACATGGTGTCCAATTCTGCACTAGTTCGTCGACGGATTGCTGACGGCACTAGAAAAGACTGATTGTCATGGTCACTTCGAAACTGCGCAACCGGCACGGCTGCACGCAAGTGTAAGGAGGGTGTCTAAAAAGTTAACACTCGTAAAACTCCTAAGTACAGCACTGGTGCCGAATTCGTTGCCGTGTTGATAAAATACCATATAGGCTTAAGCTTATAATAATAAAATCAAGAGACTGTTTTGATATCTGCACACGTTATTAAATACGAAACTGAATTTTTAAATTGCACAGAAATGTACACATATCCTGAACTCTGGAACCACCGTTATACTGATCGACTCGTTGAAATACTCAATAACAATCACAGCAAGCAATAAAGCGATAATCTTTAATTGCCAATCAGAAGCTATCCAAGAGTGTAATATTGATTACTCTGCTACATTTGATACCCAACGTCGAAAAGGACATTTTTTTCTACCGTTAATTGGTGAAAGTAGGGGCAATGTTAAATAGCCCAAAAAATTATTCTTTCACAGACATGATGCCGCATGTTACTGCAAAGGGCCCTGGTGAGTGAGGAAGATGCAATCTATACTCGGGGACAATTTAAGACTTGGCAAGATACGAAGGACGTACCATTTTTTGTGACAATGAGGAAAATCCCTCCGCATTTCTTTTATCTTTATTACAATATTGTTATATACGGTATGTTTTAAAATCTTACCGGCATCTTGCATCATTTCGCAATCAACGTGCAAATTCCACAGCGTCAAGTCACTCTATCTGAAAGGCAGCCGAAGGTCGCTCGTTCCAGATAGACCCCCCAGAATGCATAGGGGGACACGGTTCTCAATAACGCGCTTAATAAGTTTCCACGATTTATAGTCGACTTGATTGGTTCATTAGCTTCGTTTCAAACTTCAATAAGCGCGCCGACAGAGTTATTCCCCCCTAGTCATCGTGCAGAGTAGAAAATCGCCAGTGGTTAATGAATAGGTGTTTATTAGTAATGTTGCAAGGGGTGGATGAACGCCGCATCTTGCAAGCGGGTCGTAAGTGAGCAATGAATTCGCAAGATAAGATAAATTGTTAGGAGTGGGTGGAAGCATAAGGCCAAAGATCCCCTCTGCCCCATTCTTATCTCATGAAAGAAGGCGCACGAATGAGGCGAAGATGGACGGGTCAACTCTATAAGGAAATGCGTGGTCTAACTAATCGCCCACACTCCAAACCCACGGGCAACAATGTTTTCTAATAATTAATGAAGCCTAAAGATGGCTGACGGAAATGGACTACCGGAAATGTTCACCAAAATCCATCGCAACATGGTGGTAGCCATGCCTCCAAGGCAAGTGGCTGGAATGCAATTTCTCGACCTGATCAGGGTCATGGGGATGCATATTATAAGGGCAGGGACAGGCCATATTATATATACCCCTTTGCCAGCTGCGTAGTCTGGCCCAATGCCATCGGCCTGTAAATACAATGCACTATGCGCCGACTGCTGCACCGACCTTTTACAAAAGGCGGTCCAGGGGCTTTTAACATGCCCCGCTCGAATTGGATACGCATTCGGTTGTTAACAGCCCGTAAATAGGACTTCTTAACTCATAAAATAATTTCGTTCAAACGGGTACTGGGTCCGTGACTAAAGTCCGGGGGCAAAACAGAAGCATGTCGGGGTACCTGAGCTAGGCCGGACAGTAAAACCAACAAAAGGACCGGCAATAATGTGATCCCGGTGTCAGATTTCTACGATTTCACTTACCGCTTCTGGGACAAGTTCGGGCTGTAAAATGGTCAATGGCACTGGGGAAAAAATAGCCTTCGGGCGTTTGATGACTTTCAAATGGTCAAAAAAATATACAATGGCTGCCAGAATAGGGAAATTACCTGGACATCCCCCCTCTTGGATGCCTCCCTCTTACCTTTTTATAGAGTGGACGAAGTGGTAGTACGGTTCTTATAGCACCGATTTCAAAGTGGAAGCCTCTTACCTCGGGTCCTAAAAAGAGTGACTGGGTTGCGGAAAACCGGTAGTCATACCCTCTGGCGCCCAATGCTGAGCTTATCCCAGGAATAATAATACCTGGAGGGAAAAAAACGGACAGTAGAGAGGCTCATAAATTACGGTCAAGGGACGAGCGATACGAATGGGATGGGGAGCCGTGACGATAATAAAATTTTTTGTCGGAGACGCAAAGGAACCATATACCTTCAGACACGCCTGATTTTATGCAACCCATGGAGTCAATCTGGTTCTCAGGCTCTCACTTTCCTGCTTGGATATTTCAAGACCTAATTGCATCTTTGTCAAAATTGTAGAAAATAGTGGCGTAAAGCCGGGTTACTTTTTCGTTTTTTGTTTTTTTTGTTGATCTGACTAAATAACTTCCATATTAGTATCGTTCCATTGATAAAACGGGTTATACGTGTAGTTAGGGACTTTTCAGAACTATCACATCTTGCACGCATTCGCAATGAATACCATGCCTGAAGATGTTAAAGTTACACCGTACGCGAATCAGGTTACTTTGCCTCACTGACAAATGACAGCAAAAAGTATAAGGCCACTTCCTGAATGTCCTCTGGTACTTATATAGATCTAAGGCAGCATGCTGACTAACTGTAAATTGTACCCGTGACTTTAAATCTATTTAAAATTAATGTATGTATGGCAAAGTGTATAATTAGCCCAGGATAAGTAACTTGCCAACATTCGAGACATTTCCTAACTGCTTGGAAGAAGAAAGGTTTTGCTGAGTACATCAGCACGCAAAAAATGTCCACACCAATTGCATTCCTGCTGCTGGAAAGGCCGCATGGAGAACATTATCAACAGTCCTACATTGTTCATACCTCGAGAGTCCTTTGTCTGATAAGGGTAAAATGATGTAGTTCTGATGAGGGAGAATCTATAGTGCATACCTACTAAAGCACGGTGGGCCAATGTTACCTCCTGTGGGACAAAGTAATTATTCAACTTTACAGTACTTGAAGCTTACCTCATCAATTTCCTGCGAGTGCAATTTTTACAGTCCCCAGCGGAATATTTTAAAAAAAGAAAACTGGCATCAGAAAATAATCGTTCAGAATTCAAGTCGTTTTGACATCAGCACTCAACATCCTCAACAGGCGGTGCATTTCACACGTGGTTCCGATATCATCATTACGTATCAATCTTATCACAAGAGACGACTCGTGTGCTGCTCCTATAACATTCTTTACGACCGACCCAGATTGATGCGTATCTGCTGACCTTCGGAATTCCGAGACGAAGAAACTCGTCTTGATGACATTGTCGTGCGCTCCAACTCGACCATATAACGGAACCCCCATGCTGCCTTCATAATCTTATCACTTAATAACTAGAAAATTGATAGCTTTCTGACAACCATAAATTATATCAGTACGGAAATAAACACCTCCAAGACCAAGGCATTGCATCAAAAGGATGCATATCTCCATTTTAGTTCATATACCTGCCAGGCACAGCTGTGCACCTTCAGAAAACGACTTGGCATTTATAAAGTCAGTAGTTTTTTTTTAGCAACCCGTAATAAAAAGAAGCCTGCTATTAGCAGGGGGTGCAGGCGTCATTGTCTTAGTCTTAGCATGTACAATTGCTAAAATTTTTACAGCTTACGACGAATGGGCAGGTCCGCCTTTGAATAATAATACCAGTGCCGGCAGAAGAAATGGCAAATGCTGGCCTTCACCATTTATTTCATCACCTCCCAGACTCACCTGTGCCCAATCAAACCTACACCTGTGCAGCAGCCAGCAATGCCTTGGGCTACTGTACTTGAGCTCCTGTTCCCAAGCCATGCATGTTTCCAATTAACGCCCTCTTGTCCACCTGACCGAATATTGTTTTATAATGACAGGGTGGAAGACGCCTTTTGTCCGAACGAATGTAGGCTCAAGTTTCAGCGACAAGACGAACGTGATCCCAGAATCTCCCTCTTGTCCAGATATGCTAAACAGGACGCAAGGTGTAATTAAAATCATTAAATAATAACGCAAACCGCAATTTATGCCCATGGTCCCTCGCCTTTCGCCACAATCAGGAACACCTAATTAACAAGGATAAATGATCTGGCTACCACGCAACTTCTGTATTTTGGCACGTCTTTGGTCAATGAAGGTACCAGCATCCATTTTCAATGTTCAGACAAAACCACACAAAAGTGTGGAAAGCCTTGAACATACCGGTACGGAACAGGATAAAAATACGTAATATCCCCCCTTTTCTCTTCTGGAAGTATATGTTGGTGGGCAACACGGCAAGCAGGAAGCATACTCGTGTCCCTATATAAGTTATTTCAATACACGAGCATTCATCTTCTGCTTGGTACTTCAAAGTGACATCACACATTCATACGCACTCAACTTTCACTCAAAGGACGTGGAGCCAGAAGTAAAAGGGAAGACCGGTGGAGTCCGGCCGTCTTTGACCTTTAGCGCCGAGACCTTGGACCATGCTTGCTCAGGATGGAATGTAAGCACGTGCCTGCTCTATAGAAACGATTAGTTTGCCCTATTGTTAAGGATATTGCATTTTCTCTGCATGTGCGGAGCAATTATTCACCCAAGGCGGCCATGATGGGTGTTAATATTGAAGCAGGACCACGATCCAGAGTGACCCTTTGAAAAAAAATAGGAAAGTCATCCATCACACCATTACCATTCAGTGTCCTTTGTAGACGGTCGTTGCCAACATCTAAAATGCAAAAAAAAAAAAAAAAAAAATGCTGATTGGAGGTTTTGAACAAAACATTGCCAGGGCATATCGTGTGAATCCATCTTTACACACATACTATTGATGGTCCAATTGCAGGCAATTACACGATTAGGTCTACGTTTCATTCCAGAAGGATTCGCTCCCGGCTTAGTTCGAATTCTGGATGCCAACACGCATCTGGAGGAACTTGACCACGATTCCTAAAAGTGCCGCAATTAAATTGAGTGAAAGTATACTTTAGTCTGATTTGCAGCCTCATCATTTTCAATTCGCACAACCGTCTAAAAATGAGGCATCTTTGGCGCACCGTGTATAAGGACCCCAAGATGCCGAGATCTCAGCTCGGTGAGAATGAAACATGATGGGCCGGGTGATGCATGTTTTCAGTGGCATAAAAACTCTTGTCTCTGGTTCTCGCCTGCGGTCCAAAGTACTCTTGAGAAGGCCGGAAGTGTATAACTTCAGGTCACTTTCTCACATGACGCATTCACCCGGCCAAGAAGCAGGTGACCTCTGCAGACTATCAGCACTGACAGACATAGAAACATTTTCATTGCTCATTTGCAATGGTAACTCTGGAGTATTTGTTACATACCAGTTAGTCCTAAACAATTTGCATCCAGACATCCTGGACTCATGGTATAGGTGCTGGTCTTTGGACATTTTTTGGGGGACGAATTGTTATGACACAAGTGTACCAAGTACCTCTTGGTTCATTGTCCAATCATGCAAGATGAAGACCCCCCCCCCCCCCCCAAAAAAAAAAAATAAATAATAATAATCCTTGCGTGAGAAGATGCGCCGTTTTTTCCTCTCTTCTTACACAACTTTCTCAAAAAACCTAATGTGCATGGAATGGTAAAAAGCCATCTTCAAGTCAGCGAAGAGACCCAGAATTTTTTTGTCAGCATGTGGAAACACCTCCGGGAACTAACTGCATGCCGGCGCTCTTTTCAGATTTACCTTTGAAAGGGCGGTAAGTGAAATGCCACAAGGGGGGGAGGCCGTATTATAGGGAGATTCTCCTCGGATGGGATGCAGATAAGACAACAGGTGCAATTACGGAACTGGCTTCAAGCTAAGTACTCAGAAAGGTTGCGAACGTGATTGCCTCGGAAGAGCTTTCTGTATAACACCGTGTCATTATGTCAGGTGGTAATTATCATAGCCACACTGCAGGGCCTGCCATTCTAGACACTTTCAATCAGCAGAATATGAACATCATGTAGCATCTATTGTTTCTTTGGTGTGCAGATTCGCCTACACTCTTAAATTGTTATCTTTTTTAATAACAAAAAAGGCACAAAAGTAGGTGTTTTGCACCCTCTCCTAAGAAGGCACCAATAAGAAGCACCTCTTGTGCAGACCACTATTCCTTGCGTCCGTCACGAAGGATTTACTCCATGTTTTCAGCATGTTGGGTGGGGTGGGGGTAAGGGCAGCCCAGGGTTGCATGCTGTGTCAGAAAGGATTTGTTTATTGTCCTGAACCATGCGGTATGGGGCGGGGGGTTTGGCCCAGGAGTAAAATGTACGGATTGTGTCAGAAGGGATTTATTCAAAAAACGAAAAAACAGTCTTTTCTCCACCAGAAAATATCTTTGAGGAGTAATAAGTGTGGATGCCTTGTTACGTACATAACCCTAAACTGGGGCATTTTAGGGGATCACCTTTCTAATGGTTTAAAAAAATTTCACTGCTCTGCTGATTGATTTTGATTGTGTCAGGAGACAGGACAACCCAAAGGCCTGCCAAAGGCATTCCAAGCAAACATAAATGTAAACTCCTTCCACACATGAGAATTTTCCTCTCTTCTATTCCCAGGGATCCAATTCAGGACCTCACTGGTAGATGACTGGCCAATAACCACAAGACACTAACTGTGCTGCCATTCTTCAGGTGTAATGTGTTTGTATATCTTGCTATATTTACCATTTTCCGTTGAATCAACATAATGTTTATGGACAGCAGATATATTTTCAGTGTTTTCTGTATTCGCGATTGTAACCTGCACACATCACAGGATATTCTATACTGTATATAGTCCTCTACTGACTCGTCACATCAGCAAGAAAAAATGAACAACTAATATATAGGTAGGCTATTACAGTATTTGCTCAACCTTCTTTAGTACCCTGATATGAAGCCTCAGTAAGAGCCCGTCACGACGGTGTACCCTTGTAGTGACCACATGTAGTGTAGTGGTTATATAAGGATCAACCTGGTCACAAAGTGACCTGTACACCGGTTCCACGGAGTGGTTACTCCCTTTGGGTCCGGTTCACGTAGACGTAATGCTAGAAAACACCTAGCAGGGGGCAACAATATAACAGCTGCCTCGGATTTGTCCCACACGTCAAATGCAATGGCGGCCAATTTTTTTCTCTATTTTTTTCCCCGCCGCCTTTTTTGGGGTCAAGTTTTCGGCAGGGCGTGGGCACGAGCAAGTGGGTCTCAAATTCCACTGATTATCGGATTAGAGAGGAATGGTGCAAGGCGAGAGTAATGAGGGGCAAAAAGGGCCAATTTTCTCGCTCTCCATCTGCTGATTGGAAATGTTAGGGGGAGGGGGGGGGGGAGCCTCAGGAGCCCTCATTAACAGCAATCGAGCGGTTATTGGACACCATTTTGGAGCACTTCCGCGAGTCTTCTATACGACCGCGCCCTTGTATGCCAACAATTTCATGGGCGCATCATTTTTCTCGCATCAAAACTGATCATCCTTCACCTGCAATGATGTAAATCTTCCGTCGTATAATAAAAGAGAGGTGTAAATGACCGTGGAGACTATTACGTGTGTCCCAGTTTGACTTTGGGAATCAAAATTAAATGTAATTCCCCACCATATTAACGGTTATGAGGCGCCAGAGATCATGTGGAATAATGTATGATTCATAATGGTATAGCTACACCGGTATTCAAAAAAGTAGTCCTGTGAACCCTCCAGTGGAAAACCATAAATATGATGGCATATTACATTTTTTAAGCAGATCAGTATAAGGCTTGCGTCATAAAACGTGACTTCGGCAAGTTGTTATAAGGCTGTGCATTTAGACATATCATAAATTACACATGCAATAAATACAAATGAGTCGCATTGCGATCTCAAAACAACAGTGAAAAGAATGTTAATCCTGGTGGCTTAAAAAGCAAATAATAGACATATTTTATTTTTTTGTTCGGCTTTGTAATATGCTATTGTGCGATTTTGTTAGACTGTTTCGCACTATATAACTTACAACCTATGCATATACAATACGACTGGATATTCACAATATTATATTATTATACCGATCCCTCAATGTGGTAAAATAAAATAAACAAATAAAATAAAAAACAATATTATATTATTATTTTTTATTTTATTTTTACATTACCCCACGGGGGGAGCTATCTACTCCTTAGGGGGGGGGGGGGTGGAATTACCACCATCGGGATTTGTCGGAGCGAGTTAAGAAGGATCTTATTAGTGTACTCCAAGGGTAGGTGGGAGGGGATGTGCCAAGTGCATGTGCAATGTCTCTAACGGTCATTTTGTGAACTCCCCCGGGTGGCTTAGTCTGTCGGAAATTGCCATCCGAAATGAAGCCAGAGATGGCCCAACTCTGCACGGATAAAGGTGGGAACCCCGGGTGGGGATTGAACCCGGGACCTTCATATCCGTGGGCGCACGCGTTACCGCGACGCCACTTCATCTCCCCATATTATATTATTATAAAATGGTATCTCAAGTTTCAAGTTATTAGAAATGTAGGGGTTATACGCTATGATTAGTCAGCTATATCCAGCTCAAGAAAGGGCATTCTGCCCAGACTTCTGATTTCCATCCCGGCACCCCCACACGTGTAACAATATTAGGCCAAGATTAATATTTGACACCCCGCATAATAAAGATTGGAAGGATCGTTTCAAGCCATTCATAATCTGGCAGCATATAAAAGCCGACAGCAGGAAGAAGCTTTAGCCCAATAAATTTGATAGCACCATCCATATAATAAAAAAAGAAGAGCTTTAATCCGATTCTAATAATTCGAGCAGTAAACGGTAGCTCGATTGTGTGATAGGAGGCCATTACACCACCGGAATCTGTAATCGACATATTTCTTAAGCCATAATATGTCCGCCGGTCCTTCTAGAAGAGGGTATACGGACACCTGCCCATCTTTTCCTTCCACCAACACGGACACCTTTCATCATGGCATTCCAGGGTTGTCACAGGCTGGGATTCTGCTTTGGTAAAATGTGACCGCTATCTGTCAGCAACACATGCATCAAAGTTGCAATGACAATCACTGCTACACTTATACCCGGATCACGCCCCAAATTGCTTTCCTCTGGAGGGTATTGGGACAGGCAATGGTCACTGCAAGATATCTTGGTGACCTTTTTTTTGCTCTTGCTCACGACCTGGCAAATGCTCGAGTGCATTTTGTTGTCGTATGATAACACAGGTACTTACAGGAGCCTAATGCAGGCCGGAATGCAATATACCGGTCATGGTGTCAAGTCAGGGGCGTGGGTCAAGCGGTGAAGAGTGTTATTTTCGCAACGTGTCTGAAGTTGATGCAGATCACGACAATGGAATCCTCGAACGTCCCATATACTATTCTCGGAGTGAATACAAGTGGATTTACACAGGGTGGGGACTCACTTGGCTTGCAAACCTGAAGGGGATGGGTTCGACCCCATCTGAAGTGACCGGCCTTCGAATGAGGGAGGGAGTACTTCACTCGATGACTGTCCCTGCATGTATACACCTTAGAGGGTATAATCAGGATCCTATTAGCTCGTGGCTCTCGTGGGCAGATATCAGTCATATCACATAATGGTCCAGTAGGTCCACATTATATTCGACTGCTGTTCAACCATAGCACGAAACGATGTTATTATGAGAGTGAATACGTCCGAAAACTTCAAAATGCTCGTACCGGTATATACATATTCCAGAAAAATAATTCAGTATGAGCAGGAGCCAATATATTAATGTAATTTATTAAAAATTAAATACAATATATTGTAGGGCACAGAGCAGTAGCCTTTCCCTTCTGATAGGAACATCATTGTATAGGATGGCACAGCATGGGCACATTTTTTTATACGACAATTTCAATAACGAAGTAATTGGGTGAGCCACCTGCTGCACGAAACCAGAGACCGCCACCAACCAAAAAAAAACAAAAAAACTTTGTCCTCTGACCCCAAAAAGGACCTAACCAGACATCAGGAGGATGACAGACGCCTAATATAGAATTTCGTGCTCCTTTTGTCAAGTGTCTGCTCTCGTCCCCATCCCTTTATTTCATGGCAATCAATGGCACAGAAAAGGCTCTTGCCTGTTCCATTCAAACATGGCTTTTAGGCCTATTATATTTTTTACTCAGCCAAGCAACACAGGTCATGTTCCCCTTCACGGTGGACCCAATGCGGAAGGTAGATAAATAACTGCTATTTTGAAAATATGGCGGACGACATCACTTTTGACTACACTACCCCGAAGCATCTTTTGGAGCTCACGAACTTTTTAATTACACTCATCTCAGTACCGTAACTAATCTGGTCGATTTTAATTTGCACGTGCACCGGTGTATCCAAGTATAGCGTCGAGATGACCCATCGTCGCCTGCCCCAGGCCAGTATGTCAACCTCAACCGGATCATGAACACGTTCATTAACTGCGAATACAAAAAAAAAATGACATATGCCGCCATACGTACAGTACCTGCGTAATTAATAGCCACGTACATGAAGGACACGCCGCACTGAAGGGAAAGGACGGCCCCAGGACGATGCAATTACCCTGGAGGGACAAGCGCGAAAAGTGCCATCACTCGTATCTGACATGCGGTGAAATAGGAAGCGCCAAAAATAGTCAAGCGGACCGGTGACAATGACAAAGTGCGTCGCTGCCGCCACCAGGACCACGAACTCTTCCTCCTTTGTCGGCCCTCGAGGTCAGTCGAGGTGTGTGCCGTATTATCAATCGGTGGAAATATTTAACATCAATTTAATTTTTTAACGCTCAAATTGGACCGATCCTACATTGCTTGCCTAAAAAAACCGTCCCGGGCAGGTCTCGGGCTACCTGCTTTACGCACTTTTTTGAAACCATTCCAATTAGCAATGGCCCCAAGATATAAAGGATGGAAAAGTGTTGGTTCCCTGGGGGCCAATGACCAGCCAGGCTGTCATCCTGGCTGCTGCACGTTGCCATCACAAAAACGGGCATTCATTACTGGCCGGCGCCCATTTCTTACTGATCAGTCAGCTCTCCAGCTATCTGCAGCCTCTTTTGAGGGGTGGGTGGAGGATGGTGGAGGGGGCACCCTTCTCTGTGCATCGCCGCCTCCACAAGAAGAAATCAGGAGTCAGTGTCCTCCGCTTGTCATTAGTCCCAATCAAGTGCTTCAAGGCTGTTGTTTCCATTTTTAAACTTAGATGCTGCCAGGGGGTGTGAAAAATGGTGGAATATTGAGATGGAAGGCAGCACTGGTGCAGATGGAATATGAATAAAAATAACTGGTTTCATTTGGAGAGGAGCCGAACGAGTTGTTTGCTTTTTACGGCCCAGGAGATCTGAATCACAAATGCGACTAATGGTGGATGGGTATTTATCCTTATATTTATGCCGGATGATAGAGGAAGACGTGAGGAGCTTATCTAGCTTTCTAGGATCTATTTTTTTGGGGTGTTGCAGAAGTATGCCACGTAGGCACTATGTAGGTGTTGGAAACCCTACGGGGGAAAAACGCATGTAAAGTAACAATCATGAACTGTCAAAAATAGTTCAGATCAAAAGGTATCCAGGCGACGCGACGATTTTTCAGTCGCGTTTTAAACGCCTAGTGTGGCCTTATAGCAACTTCTAATGACACCGGCAGAGAAGAAACAAGGGGTGGATGCGTGGGTGGTAAGTTAGATAATATAATATTTCATAAGAACAGCTGTACATGCCACTGCAGGCAATGAAAGTTCAAATGACGTGTCCTTGCCCTGGGTACCTAATATTTCAATTAGACATGTCTCTCCACGCCTAATTCAGCGCTGACGTTTTTCGTGCCCTTAACTTTTGACATCCAGCGATTGCATACTGTTATAATTTATTAATATCAAATACGAGGCACTATCAGGACCACTTGCCCATACATTTTCAGCGTCTTTCTAACTGTACAGCGTGACAGCACCTATCGATAAGACATGGAACATATTTTTTAATGCTCCTGACCCGCATGTCGATGCTCCGATTAGTTCTCGTTTTCAGGAGGTGGGGGAGGGGGAGGGGTTAGAAAAATGCCATGAGCTACAACTCTTTTCAGGTAGGTGCATCCCCCACCCTCACCAGCAACCGAGGGCAAAACTCTGGAGCCATCCATCATGAGGCCCTGGGGGCCTCACAGAATGGATACCAAAAGGGATAGGGTAAATTACGCGGAGGACAAGCAGGGAAGAAGAAAGAAAAAACAAAAAAAAATAGGTGCTGCAGGCATTTCTGAACCAGCACCTGCCCGATTAACAAATCTTTTCGGAATGGAGGAACTCCTAACCTGGTTATAATTGCAGCCTCTTGCCAAATGCTCCAGGCCACGTTGGAGTATGGTACGGTCGGGCTTGCATACCGCCAGGTGGATACAAGTTCGCATATTGGCCACAGGGACGTTCTTTATTTATTTTTTAAATGGCCAATTTGAATTGTTAATACGTCAGAAAATTCATAATTTTATGATGATGGAAGACAAATGTGTACTACACAATCTCCAACTAATATTATTAGTCTATATAAAATTGTAATATTTAAAATAATAATAATAAATAGAACAATGGAATCGGAAAATGGGCTATGTTACACCTAACTGATCTAGCTTCATCTCCCAATGTTTACATACCGATATATAGGGCAGAGGGGAAAAAATTGTCCTGGAATTTGGTGGGATTAGACCGGACAGCTGAAGAACGTGACTGAATACTAGGGGGACATGCAGGAGGTTGATGGAGTTTGAAAACAGCCCCCAAAAGGGACAAAGGCGGACGGGGTTTTCAAAATTCTGGAAACCCCGCCCCCCCACCCCCACCCCTCCTCCGGCTTTATTGTTCGCTAGAAAAAGGGAAAGGGGGAAGCCTCGTTAGTTAGGGAGGTTTTAGGGGTGGGCCCCTTTGCCTTACCTGCCAAAAGGACTCCGGTCAAATGGGTTTACGCCGTGTTTTGCATTTCAACATGCCTCCAGGGGACGGAAAGCCAAGGGGGGAGACGACAAACATCCATGTTCTACTGTAGACCATCAGGGGATTTGCAGCTGAAACCATTTTTGGAATGTGCCTATATATATAACATCGTATTGCATTCTGATCACGCAATTGGGTACCGCTTCTCTAAAAGGTGGGATTGCCCGAATGGCACACTTTATGACAGGTGAGGATGGGAGGGCAGACTGGTCCGTTTGGACTGAAATGACCACCCATCCAGAAAGGGCTATTTTTGGGCCCGGACTGTTCCCTGGGGCTAAGACGACTACCGTATTGGTCTATCTACCAGGTATAGCAGCCCTAGGCATCGCAATTACCCCCGGAACAAGGGAAGACAGGGGAGGGCGTGAATGCGGCATTTGCAGGTGATTACAGTTGTCTGGGAGGGCTGCAATTGGGCTCCTTGCAAAGGAGCGGGGGTCCCAAATGCCCTCCTGAATGGAAATGATAGGGCCAAAGTTGATGGGGGCTCTTGGAAAGGACGCGGGAGTGTCATTTCGGAGACGATTAACCGGAGCGGTTTCTTTCCCAAATGGCCCCTGGTGTCTTTGCCACTGTTATTAAATGGGAATAGCATTGAGGGGTGAGGTCACGAATTGGACCCGACGTTTTGAATGCCCAAGTGCACAGAGGGGGAGGATGGCTGCTGAGATCTTTGGCCCAGGAGGCTCAATTGATCCAGATAAACTCCTTTGGTACACAAGTAGTGCATCATTTTTTGGACAC
Organism: Catajapyx aquilonaris; assembly: GCA_000934665.2. Classification (NCBI taxonomy): domain Eukaryota; kingdom Metazoa; phylum Arthropoda; class Diplura; order Dicellurata; family Japygidae; genus Catajapyx; species Catajapyx aquilonaris. The sequence continues at coordinate 111,125 of KZ538094.1, forward strand.
CAGGTCACCTCCAAGAAGATTAGCAGCTGCTTTTTAACCACTTTTGCAGTTGAACTTCACCAGAAAAGAAGCTACAAAAAAATAAGGTTGGGGTGAACCCCATGGTATACTATGTTGATGACATGATCTGAATGCGGATCCCCAGATAACATCTCCCCTCAGTTCATTCTAACTTTCCACGCCACAACATCGCTCCTCGGGAATTTCAAAATCATGGATTTCTTCCTCCTTTCCCCCCCCCCCCCCNNCCCCCCCCCCCCCGTTTGTATGAGGAGGGGGTAGGGTTCCAATGAGATAAGCTGCAGGGGGATTTTCCTCAAGTAGTGAAAAACTCCACTCGCAAGGGCAGTGTGTTTTCAAAGAGTTTGGGACCCTTTTCAAAAATGTGACGGGATGTCAAGGAGGGGATCAGGGCGGACCTGGTTCCAAATTTCACGATTTTCGTTACCAAAAAGGAAGTCCTTGTTGGTCTCGGGTTCTACTCAAGTAGTCAACACCTGTAATATGTACCACAAGAGGAAGTACTTGTATGCATTTTTTATTGGTACATTTGCAAAATTTTACACGCGTCACTGGTACTTACATCGTACATAAATTAGGGCGTGAAAATGGAAAACAAATGCTGAACTGGTCTACACACTCAATTTCTGCGCATTCATGTGAAAATATATTTTGTTGCTTGCCAGGTGGTAGTGAAATATTACCTTCATTAAATTACCCGATGTCTTGTTTGAAATGTAAGCATTGCATGCATACATACACACCAACTACATTTTACCAAGCATTACTTCTACTTCTGCATGATTCATCTAGTTGTTCCCAAGAGAGTAGTTATTTCTTAACTAGGGCTATGAGAATTCAAGTACACTCACTGGCAAGTAAATCAAATAAAAATATATGGGGTATTGGTGGCTACATGGTGGTCTGAAATCGGAGGTACAGTACACCAGTTATCAGATATTGGTAACTTTTTGTAGCTATTACAAAAATATATTAGCAAACTGCTGAATCTGCAATCGTTGATTAACATGTACATATCATTACAGTCTCGTCCATCATAAAAATGCTTGCTTCAATACCAGTTGCTGATATCAATAAAATGTCACAGGTTTAAAAATGCAATGCAATGTAAGATAACAAAACACAACGTACCAGTAGAACTATACATAACAAATAGAAGATTCGTGAAACAAGGGCAAGATTCATTCACATTGCATGCAAATATTAGTAGGCTAAATCCGAGGGGGTAACCACTTCGTGGAACCGGTGTACAGGGTCTCACTGGAACCAGCTTGGAACCGGCCTGGAACCGGCTTGGAACCAGGTGGAACCTACTGGTTCCAGGATCTGGCGTACAATTTTTTGGGGAGTGGCTACCCCCTTGGCTAAATATCTGGACATACAGTCAAAACATAAATATCGCAACTTCATGAAGTGTCATTTGAACTAGTAAAATATAACCAAATAATGCCTAACCCAGTAAATATAAATTAAATAGCTCAAGTTGCTTAATTCCAATTATAACAACCAATTTGATTATTTCATATTTCCCCTTTTCATGGGCATGCAGGACGATGGAACCAGAACCTGTGCAATTGTGATGGAAGTTGGATGATTTCACCAATTATGTTCTCCTTCTGTCCCACAGCAAGCCCAAAAAAGGAGTTGCCATTACTTTTCTCTCAAAATTGTAAATTCAGGTTAAATTACATGTGCTGCCGAATATGGGTCATTCCACGCAGTGTACAAAACAAAGATGTGTGACTACCTTCGATGTCAGACATTAATTCTTGAGATGATGATTATCAGTAGCATGAGCTCACTGAATGCTAGCAGTTACCCTTGGCATTTAGCAGTCCTTGTATGCTTGCCAATACAAAGGGCATTCATAATGTTCTAACCCTGATGACAAAATGAAAAAGGTAAGCAGCAGAAAACATTATATTTCCAACATGGCCCCCTTGAATATCAACACAGTTGATCCAGTTTCCTACCTGATCCAACCCTACATAACAAACATTTTTTTCCACCCCAGTGCCCAGGAGGTCTACTCTTTTATTGGATGTGCTTAAGACTTGACGAGTCCAATTCATAAACAAATTGTGTCTTCCAAGAGGAGCAGATTTACAATTTATGGCTTTATGAAAGGAAATTTAGAAAAGTCTCCAATTATGCGTAAGAATAAATTTTCACACACTACAATAATCCTACAAGTCAAGGTGCCTTCCTTAATATGAGGTGATACAACTGGCCCTTAGAGAAGGGAAGTTACTTCATTGATTTGCATCCACTTCATGACCCACTAACAAGCAAGTTTTGCCACTGTTGAAACTGGCGGTAGCCACTTAAATCATAGTAAGCCTTGAAATAATATTAATTGGTTACCTTTGATAAGCCCTTGGCCTTTAATGGGTTCCTCTTTTATTAATGACCTGACTTTAATCACTGGCTGCACTGCTGCTGCCGCTTCATTGTGGGAAGAAACAGAACCCAGAGAAAAACCACGTTAACACAGAGGGAACCACCAAAACTCTGTCCACATGAGAAATTCCTGTCTGACGCAGGGATCAAACTCGGGACTTGTGTGTGGAAGGCTGTGGCCATAACTACTACATCAATGTGCCATCCAAGCCTTGAAAGTAGATGGGCATATAAAAAAGGCAGACTTAAATTTAAACTACTGCAGTACATACACAATTACACATATTCAAATCTTACTTTTGTTGGCATACAATGTCAACTTACGTATTTGCCACTAAATTCAATCTCATTGCAGATCTTCATTCAAAGAGACTACAGGGCTGTCTGGATTTAAATACTGATCCTAATGTTTTCTTTCCAGAACTCTCACAAATTCCTTACACTTTTTAGATTCTCAAATTAAATGTGCATTAATCATGTTAGGGAAGCAGCTCATTCAGTTCACACAAACGTGACATTAAACATCAGATACTGGTATGTCATCCTGACACACCCTAATGGAAGTAAAGTTGTATCACCAGTAGGTTCTCCTTTTAATCACTCAACTAAAACTCCATAAATCAAGTTCATGGATACTGTGAATCAATGTTGCACCAAAGATGGACAGTAGGTTCGCAATAAGCTTTCTTTCATTAAATTTACAACAAATAATTGAGAAGCACAGATAAAAGTTTCAAGAAATTCTCCTGCCACCCACTTTAGTTCAAAAGAGATTTGGGCATGGGGAGAGACCCAATCACAAGGATTCATGAGAGCATGCATAGTTGACTTACCCTACCTCCTCAGAGAACTATTTTTTATACAGAGAGAGTGTTCCAAGTATATTAGTTCTTTCAGTTATAGGAAATTTCGTTTGAAGCTGCTATTTTTTTGTAGCTATGATAGTTGCATGATCCAGGTGTCATTATCCCCAGGTGCAGCTGGTGATATTAGGTTTAGGCCTGAAATAAAGGAGATTCCATACATGATCTGGGTCCTAGAATGTCAAGGATCATATGGGTCATAGCTGTTATCTGACACAAGTCGCAGAGAAGGTCCTCATATGTTGAATATTCATCATTAAGGATACATTCAATGACAGCTTTGCTACGGTAAATCTTCTCTAACACCGTTTTCATCTTGGGGGCATACTCCTCACTCGGCTTCAGCAGCTCATAGTGTGCCTGATCTGATGTAAATGTCACTTTGGGGTCATCAAGGTCATACTTCGAAATCCACCACCGATGTATGGGTACCATTTTTATTGGCACACCATCCTGTGTGTTATCTGACACAAGTCGCAAAGAAAGTCCTCATAATTATGTTGCACATGGGGGAGGTGTGGTGGCCGTGATGGTAACGTCACGGCTTGCTGAGTGAAAGGCCCCAGGTTCGATCCCCGCCTGGGGAACTTTCCTTTCACCTGCGTCGGGAGGGTCTCTGACCTGCACCAAGGAGGTGTCTGGCAACCTAACCTCCTGGGGGACAGCACATGACCCATAACTATGACATTGCACCTTGCACCCATGTTCCCTCCCCGTAAAATCCCTATCCTTACCCAAATTCCTTGATTCCTTGCACCGGAGTGGAAGTTAAAAAAGAAAAATTGGAAAATAAAATAAAGGTTCATGCGATATACCTCGTAAGGGGTGAAAGCATTACCCACAATTATTATTTATTATTATTATTATTAATTATGTTGCACATTCATCATTATCTTTCCAGAAGGGCAGGCAAGCGAATTTTTTTTGGTGGAGGCGATGACGTAATAAAAACCGGGGGTGGTGGTGGTTTCCAAAAATGTCAAAAATGTCAAAAATGTGATGACGTAATATGTGCCCCTAAACCCCTAAGCTGGAATCACAGGCACAGGCTATTGTCCAGATCCCTACATCTGGATGGGCAGCCACATAGGCCCTGACAGCAACTTCATGCGCCTCGTGCCTCGCAAGGCGCCTATAACGGGGGCGAAGTGATAGAGGAAATGTCCCACGCTGTTGAAGGCACTTCGCCAAATGCTGGATGAGCTTAGTGCAGAGATTCCAGGTGTACTCCTTAGCAGCACACACTGCGCTCTCCTGGCTACCACCATACACCATTATTATATCAAACAGCTGGCCATTTGTGTATGTGGGATACATGGTGATACTCTGCTACTGTGGCAATTAAATGCTAGGTCCTCTATACAGTGCAGTATTTATTCATTACTATGCTGTGGTCACTGATGGGACTTTTTATCATCAGAAACTGGTCAACCAGGTGATAGGCTAAGACCACAGTCTAGAAGGATAGGTCGGGAAACTCCCCGCCATCTTGCGATCCGTTACTCAATCCCGCCGTGGCGCTGACTGGAGGTCGCCATGATGTGAACTGGATCGTGAACACATCCATATTGCGGCCATCTTGGTATACGCTATCGGTAGTAATCGGGAGGGGGGTCGCTGATAAACCTAGTAATCGGGAGGAGGGTTATGGCGAATGGAGTTGTTATGGCGAATGAACGACACGCACAGCGAGATTCCATTGTTTTTACTAGCGCCGCTGCAGGAAGGAATAACGGATCGGCCTTTTCTATTGCGCTGGGATAGAAGTGTCTAGGGGCTGGCTAAGACCAAATATCACCAGCTGCTACTTTCAATCACACTTGGAAGTAATGGGGCACCTGGATCGCAGCGCAACAAGCTACACAAAAATAACTACTTTGAGATATATTAGTGATAACTAAAAAAGACCCGGGAACTTGGAACACCATGTATATAAAAGGCAAAGTTTGTTTGGTTGTCAACCTTCACACCCATTTCATGGACACATAATGGGTATGTAAGGGGAACAGAATGGAAGCTGAATTGGTGTTTCAAGAGTGTAGTTGCCTGGACTCTTGCACAATTTGTTCCCTGGCACTCTGAAAGTGGCTCATTTTGAATATGGCATAGCATATGATTTTCCAGTATGCATAGGTAAGACTCATTGGCAGGATTTGGAGACATTATCAGCTTCTCTATTCACCTACTTGTCAGACAATATTTTCTATCCTTCAGTGCTTTCCAACAACAGCCCTTTTACTTGTGAAAAGATATCAAAGTGACAAAGTAATGGGATGACAATTTGTGGTCTTGTACCTTTCATCCCACGTTCTGATTTTCTTTGCTTGTTTCCTCATCAATTGGCTCATTATCTCCCTGTCACCCCCTATCACTTGAGCTGAGATTCAAAATGGGACTGAGTTTACCACTGTAACCAAAAATGTGGCTGTTATACTACACCAAGTCCTCAAAATTTACTGACATATCAGCAAAAATACCCCACTACTTTCTAGGATACCTTGTGTGATCTTACATTGTCAGAACCGACATTTCTTGCATTCTGGGTTATGTTCTGGAGAAAACAATGGCAACCAATCAACTTTCACTTTTTAGAATCAAAACAAAAATGGACTGTTGATTTACTTTCTCTCACCTCCATTGCTTCCTCCACAACATAAATGAGAATGCAAGGACTGGAGCAGCATCTTCTGATAACTGGTTGTCACAGCAGAATAGCCATTTCTAAATTGTGCAGAATTTGAATTCATAAATGCCAAGACTTATTTCATCCTCTATGATTCAAATCTGGAGAATGACACTTTGGATTCCATTAGATGGAAAGTATTATAGCCTAGTGAACTGGGATCATTTACTCCAATAATACTGAAAAAAATACTACTGAGCAATATTACTCAAGTCTAACCACTTAAAATGAAAAGCCCCTCAAGTATTAAATATGATACATTAATAAAAGTAATTTCAAGGCCCTCATCTGCACAAATTTTAAGATAAAATGGAATAGTCGATGAGAAATGACAGGTGCACACACATTCACCAACTTAAGAAGCCATCATATAGCTGCCATACCTAATAAAAACTGCTTCCAACAACTCAACAAAGAAAATACTACACAGGAAGACACAGCCTAAAGCAAAGCAAGACATTGTTCGAATATGAAATTGCCAGCAACATGTAATTTAAAATTAAGATAACATTATCAGTATGGTAACTTCTCTTGACATGCAAATCGAAAATGGCGCCCTCTTTTACTATGTCTATAAATATCAACATGCAATTTCAACCTGGCTATAAAATCGTCTCAAGTAGCAAACAGCGCGCCTGCACTTACAGCAAATAAACCGCAAGGTAAATTTGACAAGACAATTTTCAAATGGGAACAAGTTTATGGTACTGCCTTATCTTCACTCAGCGTTTCCTGACTAGGATGCGGCAGTAGCTGACGAGTAGAGCTGGTGGAACTGAAGCTGTCTCCACTAGATCGTTGGCTCCCTTGACTGGCTGCACTCTGCGGAGTGCCTGGAAGTGAGCCGCCTTCAGCTGTCAGAGTGGCTTTTGTGCTCATCTGCGTTGATCGAGGCTGGACCGGGACACTTCACATTAGAGACGTTAACAGGAGCTTGTAGTCACTGCCTTACCTTGCAACGATTAAGAGGTGCAGTGGTTGAGTTCAGAGCCTCTTCTGTTCCAGATCCACCACCAGATTCCTCCATCACTGGAGTCATTGCATTTTCCTCTCTTGTTCCTGCACTTTCACCCTGATCATCATTGCTGCAAAGGGCTTCTGGAGATACAGACACTGATACAGAGCGATGTTCAGGTGAGCTGGCAGGTTGCTCAGAAGTAGATGTGGCTGCATCCAGGAGGGAATGCTCCTCTGCTTCCTCTGCATCAGCCTCATCTTGATTGTGGCATGGAACAGTCTCACTGATAAGGGTCACAGTGTCCCTCATAATAAACACACTCTTGTCTCGGCCACGTCTCCGTCCTGAGATAGGTGGCAATGCTGCAGCAGTGGCACCTCCTTCATCACCACTTTCATGGCCTTCTTTTTCGTCTTCTTCTTGGGATACCATCACAGACATGCAAATCTCAGGAGTGGTACACCCCATGGCCCCAGCTGTGTTGTGCCCCTGTGCTGCCTCTTCTGACCCAGGTGATATAGTGCGGGGTGGAAATGGTCCAATGCTATTAAGTACCTCAGCAGCTCGAGCAGGCCCATCGCTGTTAGTTGGAGTTGAGGCATCCAAAGGTGCAGAAGGAATTGCGATAGTGTGAGTTGGGGCCAATGACTGAGGTTGAAAGGGGCCATTTAGTGCTTCAATCAGTGATATGGCCTCATATCCCACAGGAATGTTATCTGGCACGCCCTCAGGTGGTGGAATTCCCAGTGGCAGGCTCTGAATCTTCTGCAGGGCACGAACTTGTAGCAGGGCTCGAAAGGGAGCTCGGCATATGGGACAATTGTTAGCCTGCAAACGATGAAATTATTAAGTGTGCAAGTGACTGACAAGGCATGCACCCACCTGATAACGCAATGAATCTGCACATGAGTTGCACAGACATAAGTGGCGACATGGTAGAATAATCGTGTCACGAACATCACACATACATATGACGCATTCGGAACCACTATCTTCTGTATCCTCATCATTAGCAGTCTTGGCAGCATCACTGTTCTTATTTTCAATTCCATAAATTTCCTGCAGCAAATAGCAGAGGCCATCCACGAACAGTTTCTGCTTCAGAGCCTTGAGAACGTAGGTGCCATCAGAATGCTTCTCTACTACAGCAATAGTAGTATGGGATTGATGGGGATCTAGTGAGAAAAGTAGATATAGTCACACTTGAGCTAAAATAATGCTGAAGATAATTTTAATTACCTTCTCCTTCTTCTGCCACACACTGAATGGCAATTGGAATTACTTCCTTCTCGGGATTGTAATTCACTTCTTCTTCTGTGTATTGACTTGGATCAAATGTGTGTGAAGACTGTGAGAACTGTTGATTAACCCCCTTCTTGTAATGATAAGTTTCTGAATTCATTGTGGGATCCCGGGGTATATACCTGCAATGTAACATGAGGTTTGACAATGCCATGCCTAACTTTTAACTAATTTAAAACTCACGTGACTCCACTGGAAGTGACTTCCTCTGTGCAAAAGTAATAAACTGTGATGGCACAGTGACAGTCACTGTCAAACACAAATTCAATGTTGAAACGTGTTGATTTATCCTCTTCATCCCCATGTCCAGACCCTGTGATGCAACATTTTCACAAGAGTTCAACTAATTCTCAGAATTTCACTCACATATTTTCCTGTAAACTTTCTATTCAAAATGAGCCAGTATTAATTAAACCTCACTCTCATTTTAGCTAGGTTCCACTCCCACACAGATAACATAATGGCCTGTCTCAATCTCCCAAACTGGCATGTACGCACAAAAGAAGTAATTGGCAGCAAGGTAGATATTTGACACTGATCTGGTTAGTGAACAAGATATTGTAGACTGTTCTTAGTTATTTAATAATAATAATAATAATAATAATAATAATAATAATAATAATAATAATAATAATAATAATAATAATAATAATAGGGGTTAGTCCATCACCCATTGATGGGTCTCTGGCAAAGGTACCTTTATTTGCTTAGGTGTACAGCTAGTACATTTTTGGTCCTTTTCCATAACGCCCGGGTACCGCGAGCGATAGGGGATGACAGGAGGGGATGTGCAAAGTGCAAGTGCAATGTCGAAAGTGGTACATTTTGTGAACGCACCCGGGTGGATTTGTCAATCGGAGATTCCACCCGAGACGAAGCCAGAGATGACCGCTTAACTCAGAACAAGATGAAGGGGGGAACCCCGGGCTGGGATCAATCCCGGGACCTGAACATCCGTGGGCGCATACGTTACCACAGCGCCACTCTGCCTCCCTACCTTAGTTATTTACACCACTAAGTAGCACTTTTCCTGCAATTTTGCCTGGTAAAGACCATTTAGTCTAAAGATTCAGGCATGAGCCAGAAAGCATGTAAGCAAGTACAAGGTAAAATCTTTGCCTTCCATTATCTCGAAACTGGTTTATTTTATTTTATTTTAGAACTAAGTGATTTTCACTTGTATGCCCAATGGCAGTCAGGATATTCCTTGGGCTAAAACAAGTCAAAAATGTAGGGGGGAGGAATGACGAGGGACCAATCAGTAATGAGGTAGATGACCAGAAACCAGAAAGGGGTAATCACTTCTATGAAAGAGGTGATCTCCCAAAATCCCAACAGTCATGATTATCACACTCATATCCTGCTCCCTAGGCAACCACTGTAAGGCACACCAGTCCATCTGCCAGGAGATCTCCCTACAAAGAGGCATCGTGTGTTGCCGCATGTGTCTAGGGGTAGGCCAATGTTCACGGTCCTCTACCTTGTTACAGTTGGTCACTCGAAATTTCTCCTCCCTACATTTCAGACTTATTTTGGCCCAAGGAATATGCTCACTGCCGTTGGCCATACTAGTAAGAAACTCCATGCATTACATAAGTTTCATAGTCACAACTTGATGGTAATGTTGCAAAAAGGAGTAAGTCATTCCTGCTGAAATTGGTACTTAATAAGCCAAGTCTTGGGCAAGTGCCACATAGTAGCTACTCTCCCATTATGGTGAATATGTAATCAGCATCTATTACAATGTGCTGTCACAATCCAGAGATGAAAGCTGCAGTTATTTCCCCAACTGTGAGAGATGTCCAACAAGTCAAATCATTCTGACAACTGACACCTTGCAAACAATATGTTTTATCAGAATAACGATTCCATATGAGAAGGAACATTCCATTTTCAAGTCTGTGGCATATTGCAATCACATGTAATTTTCATAACACAGTGACACTGCATGAGTTGGTTTCACCTATGATAACCAAAACAAATACTGCCTCATAACAATTTGGAAATTGATTTGAACTCTTCTTCCACTACAATCTATATTGTTCCATATCATTAATGGTTCACTCACCATCTGAGATCTGGACATCAGAAGTTCTCACAAAGCGTAGGCTCTCCTTCCTAATATTGACCAAACTTTTTAATGTCTTCGTGGGTTCATTTGCCTGTGGCGCTGGATATGGAAACTACAAGTACAGAAAATTGAGTTATTAAAAGGGAGTATGATATAAAAATCTTGCCACAATCTACACTCCTGTCAGACTGTCCTACTCACAGGTGTAGGACGACTCCCCAAAAAATTCAGGTCGGAGTTCTCGCCAAATAAATATGCCTCTGGTTGTGGGGTCTCAAATCGCTCACCTCCCATGATGAAATGGCTGCTAAAGTAATTTCCTGTAAAAGACATTTAAAATATGAGCAATGGTATTTAAGGCTTTTAACCCTTCTTCTAACATCACCATGACATATTCATAACACCATGACAAGCTAAAATTGGCTGCAGTCAGAGTTGATGGATCAAATGGCCATGGATGTAAGGTTTTTGCAGAATGTATATCAGAGTACATAAATACAACTTGGTGGTTATTAATGAGAAAGGTTGAAACATTTAACAAAAATATGAATATTGTTTCTTCTATTTCTGGAGCTGGAAGTTCCGGGCAATTCCAATCAAGTAGTACACTAATTATCATTATTCATATACTTTTCTCGAGCTGTGTGGCACAGTGGCAGTAACAAGCTGTTTGGAACACCAACAATGTTTCCAAATGGGATTGGTTGGTGTTGGAACGGGTAACTTGCTTGCTTTGGAACACCAGTTGCCAAGGGAGACGCATCCTATGTGCACCACCGAATCGTTCACAATGACAGATCGATCAAATGTGAGAGCACAAATAATGATATATCAGCACAAGCTTGGAGCTTTGCAAAGCCACAATAACGTTTGTGGCCACAAGGTGGTCAGTAATGTTGTGGATACAACCAACAATAAGCACCCAGCTCGCTACGCTCGCAATTACCTAAAATCATCGGGCAATGTGATGTACAATGCCTGCCAGAGCCACAAAACGGAATACTGGTTCGGTCACCCCAAAGCCATACAGATGACACCAATAAAACGGGCACACAACACAAAGTGACCACAGCAAATTGACGAAACAATTCACATTTTTGTTTTATGGTTCAACCTATTCATTTATAAACATCATGTTGTATGTACTCTGATATACACTCTGCAAAAACCATATGTCCATACACGCTGTTTAGAATGTAGCCATTTGATCCAGCAACTCTGACCGCAGCCGATTTATGCAGCAACCAAAAGGCAGCAGCTAATTTGACCGCAGCGAATTGACTCAGCAGCAAATTGATCCGCAGTCAGTCATCGGGAAAATAAAACTCATAAAAATGCGTTGTCATTACATTTGTGTAAGTCATTTCATGTTACAAACATGGATTTTTCTTGGCTAGATCACAAATATAATGTACTACTGTCAATTAACTATAGAAGGTGTATCAGGATTGCCACATTTGACAGTATGTCATGAGTACATATGCAAAGCATCTGCTTCCCTTGAAACCTTATTTTTGTTGCTTCTGGGCACTGGGCTTGGAAACCCACATTAAATTAACTGTTTAGTTCACCTCAAATTTCACATACTGGCTTCCAGATTCAGGCCTGGTTGTACCTCTGTAGGTAGAGAGTTGACCATGAATTTCCACACACTAATGATTGACATGGATAAACCCTCGGTCAACACTACACCTGCTGTAGTGTAACTGAGGCTAAAACCACATACTCATCACACATTAATGAAAATATTCAGCATCGAACCATTAGTCCCTTTCCTTATTAGGGCATGTAAGCTTCAAGCACCAACTCTCTCTGCCTCCAACTAAAACCAAACTTATTACATGTACCCATGCCATACTTTCAAAAGACCATATTCATGCCTGTCTTTGGTGGGTATCGGTATGCATGTGTGGATCCGATGTCCACTTCCTCAACCCCTGCATTTTGCCTGCTTGTTAGGGCCCCCATTGCTGCTGTCCACACACAAACACACAGGGTGTGTTCGCCTTTTTCCTAGCAAACGCCACAGCTGTCACAGCACACGACGACACAAGTGCGATTAGGCGTGACAGGGCGTGACGACACGTTAGGATCTCAAAGTTCCTGAATAATTAGGCCCCCGGCCTATCCGAGTAATTATTAATTAATTAAATTAAGAATCACCACAAGTGGGCACACAAGTGCACTTCGGGGCAGGCCAAAGCGTAACCAAAATATGTTGAATTATCAAACCTAAGCGGAATTTCCGAACACACCTCACAGCCCCCCCCCCCTTTTTTTCAAGTTAATTAATAATTTAAACTCATGTGACATGGCGTGGCATATTTTATGTGTTAACAAGGCTGTTGGGAACTTATGTCGCCTAAATTTGGCTTAAAACAGAGGCGCAATCATAAATCGATGATGCGGTTGTTGGCGGTAGAAGCGCCCCTAACGGTCAAATCCCCTTGATTAATTTCATTGAAGATTGGCTAGCGTTGTTCCATGGCCATTTGAGTTTGTTTCTTGGCTTGAACCTTCTTAATGTGTGCCACAAGATGCGCTGAGAGTCATGGCCGCTGAGAAGACTTCGGTGGAGGATATCGACCTAGAATTTCTGCCACTCATATACGACATATTGCGAAAGTAAGTGGACAGAAATAGCACCTTGGGAAAGCATCCAGTAGAGGTGAACATTGGCTTATTCTTGACCATTTTGCAGCATAGAGAAGGATCCTTCGGATAATTCGCACAAGAACCGGGACTTCCTCGAGGCCAGCCAGAAGACATTGGAGCTGCAGAGGAAGTTGGAGCAGGCACGAGAGCAGGTATGTGCCAGTTTTGTTGGAATGATGAAATGGTTGCATGATATTGAGAGGGTTATCTGAAGGAGTGCAGTTCATACCTATGTTCTAAATGGCAGTGGATGATGCTTCGTAAGGGTATTGGTACTGCCTGACTAACATGTAGTGAGCACTGGTAAAATGGCACTGTATCACATCAGGGCAATCAAAATTGGTTAGTTCTACATTATCTTTGATCTATTACTGTGGATAACATGATTTGTGATGATGTTTTCCCTAATCGCACTAATGCAAGAGGGTGAGCAGCATTATTGCTTGTAATTAAGATATGACCTAGATGTTATAGTGCAGCCCTAGTCTGATTGGTGCATGTTGCTGATAATTACAGGTGCAAAAGCTGCCTGGGATTGAGTACAGCAGGGAGCGTCAGCTGAACAGGCTTGATAATTTGCGCAAGCAGCTGGTGGTGAAGCGAGAATTGCTGTTGAAGTACAAGAACATGTGCAGCTTTGCTCTCCCCAAGCCCAATTAGAGGATGGTTCTACGCTTTGTCTTGCGCTACTTGTTGAACAACGAGCAGCTGATTGAGCGATTGTCCCAGTCATACCCAATCAGACGAGCAGCGCAGTTGGTGTTCTACTTTTACTCTAAAGGACGATCTATTGGTGCTGAAGGAATCAGTAAGAGTGCTGAGGAAAGCAATAGACAGATACAGGACATAGCATCTCGCTTCAAGGAAGAGCTGAAGAAGGGTGTTCAGGAATTCCATGAGGAGATGAAAAAGAAGTCAAAGTAGACATGGTGGGTCGCAACTCAATGGCCGTGATTTTTGTGGGCGATGAGGGCTACTCTATGCTGGATAATCCAAGGCTGCGCAAATCATGGCGGGGGATTCTTCGTGCACTTCTCCATGTGCCGATGGAAGATGTTCCAGGCCGCCTTCTTCTCTCGCTGGCCCCACCCGTGGTGAGGCTACGTTTTAAGAAGATTCATGTTGACTTGGTGGGCCCAATGATAGTCCTCATGTTGCTCGCCACGGTCCTTGCCTTTGGCCAGCTCACTTCTGGGAAGTGCAGGTCTCCCGTGACTGCTTTCGGAGGGGCGATCATTGTGGGCACGTCCTACCTGACCATTGCTCCCACTGTTGCTTTCGCTGTCTGCAGGCTGTGTAAAACTGCAATCAATTTCCCTCAGCTCATCTCGCTCTTTGGATATGGCCTGTTTGGTCATGTGCTAAGTCTAGCGTTGGGGCTGGTGTTCCGAGGCGAGGATGACCATGGGTCATTTTTTCTGTTCATGACCATTTTTGGTGGAGCTGCCACTGCCAGACTGGCTCTTGTGCTCCTGGCTCGAACACCAAAACCAGCTGCCAGACTTCTTTTGTGTGCTTCTGTAGCAGTAGCACACCTTCTCTTTCTCCTCCATTTGTACATCTCATGTTTGAGACGGACGGTCCGCAAATCGACGATGGAGGAGTAACCTAGTCATCTTCCTCACTTTATTCGCCGGTGTTTTGCAATGGCGGTCTGTAACAATGTTGTCATTCAGCGTGATGTGAGGGTGTTCCAATATGGTAGCGGTTGAAGACCTGAGTTCCCAAATTTTCTGAAGTTCTCTTGTGCTTGTGATAAGATTACAGCAAAATTTCACCCAAACATCCCTGCACATAATACCTAACAGACATGCCTTGATATGGTTCATGAAAATGAATTGTACACAGGTTTCTGTAGAATATTCTGGAACTCATGCCTTCAACAGGTGTTTATAAGTGTTACTAGGAAAATAAGTGTTGCCATGTTATAGGAAGCAATAGGAGTATGTAAGTTGTTAAAATCATTTCACTGTCGAGGAATACATTTGTGCCTTATTTCAAAGGCGAGTTGGCAATACTCTAACACACACATACACACACACACACACACACCCTTAGAAAGTGATAAGAGATTGCCACTTCACACCAGAGGGATTTTAAAAATTTAGCGGCTGTGGCAATAAATTTATGTGGGTGCACCATTACATCACTGTCATAACTTGGAGCAGAGAACTGATTACCTCTTGTGTTGATCATGTATTTCTTATGATGCACCTTGTTGGCTCAATCTTAACCTGGTAATTCAAAACTTTTTCTACATCTTCTGTGTTGTGTTGTGGAATGATTTATGTATTGAGTAGATTACTTATTGTGTTGCTATGAAATTTCATCCCAAATCACCAGCATAATTATGTTGTCATTCCCCTGATCTAATTAGATGATCTTGTTGAGATTCTGGATCCTTACTCCCAAAGTGTGATGATGGAATTTTGGAGACATATCTTAACCTACAGATGCATTTGAGAAATTGTCATGAAGTCACTTCATAAGGTGTACTCACTGCAATTTGTTCTATTATAGATGTGAGGCAGTTATGCTTCCTTCAGTGTACTTTCTATGACGTAATAAACTGATTTCCAGGAGAATCGTATATCTTGAATTGGGGGAAAGAGCTGTCCCTAGTATAATAACAATGTCTTGAGATACTGTAGCTATTTCACACCATGTGTTTCAATGCACTGCATCCAATATATGCACAAAAATTTTTGGTGGCAAGGGGCATGCAGCATGGAAGCATCTTAGTCCATGAATCCCACCTTGCAGTTTCCCTTGCTTTACTACACCTACTCCTTGCAACTTGGTGAACACTACAATTTCTCTAAATTGTGCATCTACAGAGTACAGACACAGCGAAGGGGGTGAGGAGTGTGGACGTGTGGCCTAAATGGCAGACCCTGGACTGGATGCTCCAAGGGGTAAATCACTCGTCAAGTCCGTTGTACGGTATAAGGCGCCAAGCTCAGCTTTTTACAAGTCCGTTGTACACTCACCTGCCGAGTGATTTACCCCTTGGGGTGCGCAACATGTGACCTGAAACAGCCTTTAGGGCAGCGCTTCCCAATTTCGTTCGTTGGTGACCCCAAAATAAGTATTGTAAAATATTTGTGACCCCCTATATGTGCCCATTTCGATCCGCCGACATGAAAAGACAGGTCAACAGTGAAATGACCTTACCATATGGTCATAATTTTCAAGAAATTTAGTATCATTTTGTGAAAATAATTTGTAACCCTCCCTCGCGACCCCAAATTTTATTTTTGCGACCCCATTTGGGGTCGCGACGCACAGTTTGGGAAGCACTGCTTTAGGGGATCATCTTTATATGCTAGGCTTGATTTAATCATATATCTCCTGGTGGATTCTGAGTAGTAGGAAATGGGAGACCACTGGAGAAAACTCATTGATGTTCTTTTTGCATGAGAACATCCTTCACCTTCACCCAACTTGGGAATCAAACTCGTGGCCTCAAGAGTTTGCAATATGTTGCCTTCACTACTGATGCCTGAAAGTTACGCAATAATACTGGAAGTGAGGGTGAAGGGAAATTCAAATGACAGTCTGATGCACATTACATTCACATTGTAAAGGCTTGTGGATTTGCCAGGATGTATTCAGACTTCTGATTACAAACTAGACTAATGTATCTATGTATGCAAACACAAGCAAAAGTGAGGCTTGTGTGGGCACTGACATGACTCAACTGGTGAACTATTCCAGATGACAATCTCCATAGCTGGTTCATGGGGAAAGTGCATTTACAGAGAGCCAAAAAGCTTGCAAAATGTGGTCACTATGACACATTTAGGTGACGGGCCTATGTGATGTAGTGGCTTCTGCTACAGCCTTGCACCTCTGAGGTCCCACTTTTAATCCCTAGGTCCAACAGATAATTTTCGCACATGTTTGCATAGGTTTTCTTGAGATTCTCCTGCTTCCTCCCACACTCCATAAAAATCATCCCTCTCACCCTGTCCTGTGCCTCGTGGCTCCCCGAATACACCAAAACAAATCATGTAAATGTTTCTTGGCATTATTAGGGAGTGAACCAAGTATATGCCATTGCAACTGCATCATGAATGCATTTGGCCCTTTATTGTAGCTACACTCTAAATGGCGCAATGAAACTGACAGCAAATACTGGTACATATGCTATGAGGACGAGTGGGGGCTGAACAAGAGTGAGTGATGCAAGCCCATTTCAATACTATCAGTGCCAAATTTCAGCAAACAAATACTGAACTTAAGAAAGAAACAGCAATAAGTTCTGCAGAATTACCAGTATGCAAAGAACTCTTCCATTGCAGCCTGTTTCAGGATTCAGCTCACATCCACATGGACAGAAACTTATTGATGGCTTTTCTGTAAGTCATCTCAAGATGGCAGAGACAATTTGAAATGTCTGGTACCCTGTCAGAAGGCATGTGTTGATGTGTTGTCAACCTACCAGTACTTGGCCTGCGAATAGCAGTGGAGCAATTTCCCTCCGTGATTCCTGAAGTACCGTCACAACGAGTGTTTATTTTCATGTGGATGGCCTTTGCTTCCCTGATGGCCACAGAATACAAAACCAAACATACGATATGACATTCTGACTTTTCCAGAAAAGGAAACGGTACTGATCACAATGCAAGAGTTGCAGGATTCGGATTACAACGTGGTCATTCAGCTTCAACTCTACCTATAGGGTTGATATTGTATTAGGACCCCTCCCTGAAAAGTATAGAGAATTTTTTGGTTAAAATGGTTCCACATCGCGACTTGATCGAATGCAGTAAACATCTCCTGTTCTCCAGCAGCTACCTATACTCTTAAGATAATCAGGAAAAATATACGGCTAGGTTGGCAGTAGCAAGACTGAAGAGATAAATAATTTGTATTTATCTGGGAACTTGAGAGATGAATGTTACTAATATTATACGTAAACACAAGTATTGTCCTTATTTGTCAATACTGCAAAATATGGAGGACTTTGAATCACCAGATTAATGGGACATGGTAACTTCTCCAATAACATTTTATTAACATTCACATTGCCATGAATAACATTACTTTTGGCTCTGTATGAACCTATTACTGACAGTAACAGGGATTGGAGAAGGATTAAAGACTAGGGTGGATCGCGCTTGTATGGAGAAAAAATATATCTTATTAATCAAAACCTAAGTGGGAAAATGTGACTGAGCCCCCACTGGCTGAACAATTTAATGATGACACGATTTCAGAAACAATGGTAAGCCCAGTAATAATTCAGGCGGTCATCCTACCTACCATCAAGGAGTTTCCCTGCCTCATTCAAGCTACAGAACGAGTAGTCAAAATTGACATGGAAGCAGATGGAAGTATCTGCTGATGTCTGCGGCCCATGCAGAAGAGATGAATTTATTAAAAAATTGCCTGGAATCACGAAAACTCATGCCATCAGTTTTCAACACCAAACATGATTACATCCACTGTAATTTCGATGTCTTTTTAGGTTTTTCTTAATTTAATGCTAAAGAAACAGTTCAATTATGTATGTTTTTTTTCTTGTAACCATTTAGTATGTGTCTTCGGTTTGCAATAAGCATTAAAAATACTAAAATGCATTTTTCACTGTAACAAAAATCACTTTCAATACTGCCATAAAAATGCTCAAATACCTAAACTTCAACCCCTTTGCGGCAGTGTTTAACCTTAAAATTAAATTTTCATTTTATTTTTCCCTTAATCTGCATACCATAGAACATCTTTTCCGCATAGGTAGGTTTTGAAATCTTGAAAAAAATATTTTCGATCCACCCTATTAAACACATCCGTACATCACGTACGTATGAAAAAACGAGAATGGTAACAGCATTGAATGGAACTCAACACGGATAACTAATTGGGCTAATCCCTTCTAGAGGTCCTACTGACTGAGGGATCCAAAACAACAAGGAGGGATCTAATGAGGAGATCCAGTCAGAGCATCATCAGAGGAAGTAGAGGGTGTCGCTGAGGTGTTCGTGCACGTTGGAGTGGATGTACTCCCCGACGAGGTAGGCCAGCTTGTGGGCGTACTGGCAGGGGGCAGGGACACGGACGGTGCTGCTCCAGTTGAAATAGAGGTGGCACATCTTGTAGGTGAGGCGCTGGATCTTGTCAGGCCCCAGGTTCAAGGTGTCGTGGATGATGGAGTAGCTGGTGGGGGCCACCGTGCCCTGCCTGACAGACTGGGAGATGAGATAGAAGTCAAACCTCTCTGGAAGCGTGATGTCGTCGTCCACTATGGTCCCTGGAAAGGGGTTGCCTGCCTGGGCTGTCATGATCCTCGTGTTCAGCCTCTTGTTCACTATCACGAAGCCAAACTTGCACTCTTGCTCAGAGGGGCCGTACATCCTGCTCAGGGCTGCCAGGATCTGGGCCAGCTCGTTGTCGCGGACGTAGCCAACCTGAAACACCAAACAGAAAGAAGTAAGCCTCTGTAACCTCAGAGAGACATGCAAAACTGGTGGTCAGCATATACTGTACCTGGCCTTCTCCAACGCCACTCCTGTATAAGATGACATGGCTGGGTAGCCTTCCGTTGGCCTGCTTGTACTTCTGGAGGGCCTGGACCATGTTGTTGGAGATAAAGTTGGGGACTTCCTCTTGGTGCGAGTGGATGGCCACTATGCTGCAGTAGCGGGTGAAGATGGTGTTCATGGAGGCCACCAGGGCTCCCACCGAGGTCCCCTTCTGGGCCGTGTTGTGGTAGACGTCGAAGCCCACCATCATGCAGTTCTTCAGGGGGATGTCTGCGGACCAGGGCTCCCCTCCCAGCTTGCAGTTGATCTGGATGGCAATCTTGGTGGCGATGGACACCAGGCCCTTAGAGGAGAGGGTCCGGGCCACCACCACCTGGGAGGCTATCCCCTGCTCCACGTAGCACCTCTTCTTGACCGCCCCGTACACGTCCTTCCTGTTGGTGGCCAGCACCACCATCACCATCTGGGGGTTGCACTGGACGCAGGCCTCGTCTATGGCCCTGATATAGTTCTGCGGCCTCACATCCGGAAGGAACTCCACCAGAGGGTAGGCCATGGGCATGCTCATCCCGGAGGCCGCGTCGTGCAAGGTCCTGAGGAAGGGGACCAGCTCTGCCGTGTTGCGGGCAGGGGCGATGACGACCCAGTTGTGCAGGTTGACCACCTTGAGCATGGAGCTCCTCCTTAGGGTGCTGGTCCAGTCCGCCTGGATCCCTCCGTTGACCCTCCTGTCCTGTCCCAGCACGATGGTCTCTGGTTCCAGCTGGCGACCACTGAGCTTCATCAGGTGGTCTCCAAAGTCTAGATCCAGCTTGGCCAGCTCCTCCATGCAACGGGGCTCGCTGTGAATGCGGCTCATGAACCTCTGGAGAACCCGGACCTTCTTGTCCGGGGTCTGGTGGGTGTGCTGCCCCATGGCCCTCATCAGCTTGGAGTTCTCCCTCATGGACTGGTCCAGCCCCGTCATGAAGCACAGCTCGGGCACCAGGTAGACGCACTCCACCTCCCCCCTGTGGACGTCCTTCTTCCTCGGCCTGGACACCAGCAGGGGCTGCCCCATCTCCGTCACCCTCTCGTTGTAGCGGCTGAAGTAATAGTCCACGTACGTGGTGGCCTTGTTGTCCCTCATCATGAACATGTCCGCGGGGCACTTTTCCCAGTCGATGTCGTCAATTCTGTACGTCTTGGAGTTGTACTTGGTCATGACGATGGTCCCCAAGAGGGCCTCTGCCGCCAGCTTCTGGTAGTTGTTCCTGTCCCTGTTGTACAGGGTGTGCAGCTGCTTGAGGACCGTGTCCCTCCTGAGCACCTTGTGGTGGATCTCTGCGCAGAGCAAGAGCTGGTTCTCGTGCTGGCGGATGGAGGTCAGGTATCCGGGCCATATCTCCAGGTCGAACTCTGGTATGGAGATGGAGGCGTGCCGGTCGTAGTAGTGCCTCTGGACCATCTCCAGCTGGAGGTGGGACATGGTCTTCCGCAGGAGGATGTTGAACACCTGCAGGTACATGTGGTCCGAGGGCTTGACCTCCCCTACCAGGCGGACCTTCACCTTCACCTTGGCCTTGTCCATGGCCCTCTCCACCGTGGTCTCCAGCTTCCCTCCCTCCAGCCTGCGGGTCATGTACAGCATGCTGCTCCCGTCATAGATGAAGTGCCCTCCAATCACTTCCTCGAAGTTGTGCAGCAGCCCCTTCCGGATACCCACCCTGTCCTCGTCCGGCTCAAAGTCCACTCGGTACTGGATCAGGGTCCATTCTGCCCTCTTGGTCACCTCGAAGTAGTTGGCGATCAGGTTGGTGGGTCTCCCAGCCGTCCCCTTCTTGGTGTTGGCCGCGCTCTCTGGCCTGGTGCACACCACTGTCTCCTCTCTCTGCTGGATGTCCCTGCTCCTGCGGGCCAGGGCTGATGACCGGCTCCCACCTCGACCCACCAGGACCTCCTCTCCAGGGGCATGAAGACCCTCATCTGCAACAAACAACAACATTTATTGTCTTGTTATAAATTATTCTGTCTCTAGCTGCAATGTCCAAAAGGGACTGACCTTCGGGAACATCATCTCCACCATTTCCCTTCTTGAGCTCCATCCTACGGAGTGATTCGGTGACTGCCTCCACTCCACCAGGGTTAATATGGTCCTTGGAGGGCACCAACAGTGACCTCCCCCTTCCCATGATGAAGCCAGGAGTCACGGTGTCCCGCTGCACACCACTGGATGGTACTGGAGCACCTCCTCCTCCAAGTGGTGGTGGGGGGCAAGCAGCACCAGCACCAGAAGCACCAGGCCGCCGTGAAGGACCCTCCTCCAAGAAGGGACGGCCCCTGCACCTGCCCCTGGCCCTGCCCAAGGCTCGAGCTGTCTCAGCGGGAGGGTTATTGTCCATCGTGCTGCCAACCTTTCTGCAACATGATAAATGCAATTTGTCAACCAAGATGCTAAGCATTGGTGGAGGGAGACACTAGAACCATCCAAGTTGTCATAGTCAATGCAATTTTATCATAAAATCTGAACCCACCTATCTTCATGAAAATAATATTCATTGCGCCTTTTGTCTGATGTGATTAATGTGCATAATCTGTATTGTGTTAATATATTTTATTTATTTTATTTCGTACCCCATTGGGCTGTACAAGCCTTTAGGGGGTATTGTGTTAATATAAAGAATGTGACACTCCACCTACATGCCTCAAATCAAAATAACAGACACATTTCCCGACAACCATTATATTGGCACTGTGATTCCGAGTAAACAAACTGTTCCACAGTAGTCGGCGGGATAAACAAATTCTCCCCATTCCAGCAACTAATAACCCACAAGTCCTCCTCCCAATAAAAAAAATGCCCCAAATTTCACAACACTCGCCCATTGAAATGCAGTGATGCAAAGCCTACTTCGAATACAAAACAAATCATATACCTTTCGTGAATAACTACAATGGACGCTTGGCCTCCTCCAGACACTCTGATGTCGACCTCCCTCCTAGTGTAATTTGGGATGTCGTGGGCCAATAATTCCCCCCCCCCNCCCCCCCCCTCCCACTCCCACCTTGGTTGAGAAACCAATGACAATGTAGCCAACCTCCATTGTTTGGAACACTCCCCCCGTTGCCAAGGGAGACCGTTGCAACGAACAGGATGGATCAACAAACAATGGTTCCATTTTTGACAATGATGGCCACGACTCGTCTCCCTTTGTCACGTAGGAAACCTAACCAGGACCACACAATAGTCGACGACACCAGTCGGTCGGCCTGGCCCCGAAATAATTGGCATTAAATCATACGTCCAACAATCTGGGAGACACTGCAACTATAGAACCCAGAAAGTGGACCTATTTCGTAACCGGTTTCCTACAGGTCCTGCGTAATCGTTCCCCATGTTTTGAGATCGTTCGAACGCTCCAAACATACACAGTTTCCCCTCCTCTCCGAGGGAGATAATTTAAAAATAAAAATAAAACGCGATTAAAATGAGTGGGAAGCACGCACCTTTTTTATATATTTATGCAGACCACGTAGGCTGGGCACGAGTATGGAGGGCACCGAAGTTTTCACAATTTAGCTTCCTCGACACTCAGACCACGACTGCTGCCAAACTGTTCCACTGTCGGGCTGATGTCGATGGAGGAGGCCCTCCCATTGGTCCTCCCGTCTCCTGCCCCACCCATCCACCATCGCGATCGGCCAATCAAAAAGTTTGTTTGGAACGGAACAGGGTGGCCAACCTCTGGAGACGTTCGAATTGTTTGTTTACAACAGTGGGCAGGGTTGCCATGACAAACGGACGATGGGAACCGAATTTTTACAATGGTTTGAAACTGAGAATAATATTATTAAGAATGTCGAATAATTGTTGGGGTGTGCGTGTCACATTGCGTAAAACAATTGAGACACGCAGCACATTCATTGCAGCACCGTTACTGTAGCACCGTGGCAGCACTATAGTAGTAAATTCATGGCTGGAATCGATGGAATCGTGCATATCGACATGAGGCGGCACCAGAGAGGAAATACACATCCTCCGTTTGAAAGGCAACAGTACTTACTCCAAGTGCGACATGATGGCATCGACATCCGACATGACACGTGTAAAACAGGACAATTAGGCTGAGACAATGACAAATGCACAATGCAGTGCCAGTGAAGCAAGAAGTTGCTTCTCTTGGCTCTACTGCTCTACTGAATTCCAATAATGACTTCTAGCACAGTGTCTTACCTGGCCTGGTGGCCAACGTGAATAGAATCATTTCTGACAAATAGAGCAAATAGAATAATAGACCTAATTTAACAGATTTTATTTATTATGTTTAGATGTATGAAAGGCACCATCTTATTGTACAGTACACACGCTGAATGATTATTTGGTCAGTTCAGGTCCATTTTTCGAAGAGTACCCATCACAGCCTGCAACTGCTCCCTCATTCCACTGATGTTCTCCACCAGTTGAGCCACAGAGTTCTCCAGCACTTGCACCCTGACAGCCACCAGTTCTCCACCAGTATGGACCTCCCCTTGGGTGTCCTGCTTCTGCCTGTCCAAACAGGCTCTGAGTCAGCCTCCAAGGGAAGCCATGAATAGCTCCTGTGGATATGTCCACCAGCACTCTTGCCCTCCTCAGCTTCGGAAAGAGAACGACCATGTTGGCCATCCAGTCCCACTGCCTTCTGAATTTGGGCAGAATCAATCTCTTCAGCTGCTTCCAGGGTCTCGTCCAGGTGTCCAGCACCACCATCAGCTGGAGACGAAGTGGGACAGACGGGCACGTGCAGCTCATGCAACTGAACATTTCATGTTAGTGTATAGAATGTAGCCTACAGCAATATATTGCAATATTTTGCCTTGTTTTTTGACAAAAGTGATCTTCTTTCATCGTGAAGGTTCTGGGCCAAAATATCGACTCCACCAGACAAATATAAGTTGAACAAATTAATGACCTTAGGCAGTACAGCTCAGCCTCGTCAACAATGACTTGTGTCTCGCTCACAGCCAGTGCGTTCATAAGGTTCATGATGACCAGGACAACCAAAAAGAGGAACAAGAAGAACACAGCTGGCTGATTGGAGGCTGGAATCCTACAGGGAAAGCGTCAAAGTTCATGTCACCGAACATGATCACGTCTTCATCACAGTTCCGTTCATGGACTTGAAGAAGGAGTTGCACTGACTGAACTTGGCATCGTCACAGAAATGGAAAGTGAGGTAGAAGCTAAGCACGAATCCGGCGATCATGAAGAAGACGAACATCACCTTCAAATAGTTCTTCAGCACTGCCGAAAACATCTGGACGTAGTTGAAGCTGGTGCGGGATTCGACCCAACATTAGAACCAGTTCTAGCCAGCTGAATGCTGATCAGAGTTGCTATGACAAAAGTTTGTCTCTTGAGTGGTACATCTGAGGAGAAGAAGGCGAGTCCGCAGGATAGGAGCATCACCATCTCCATAATGTTTTCAAAGTCGCATAGGTACGTCCTAGGACCCCGTACCTATCTGAAATGACACTCGACCACACACGATCAGCCAGAATACGACAGATATATGCCACATTAGTAAGTACAGCACTTCAGTTTCAGCCGTAAAGTCGTTTCGTCAGAAAAAGGAGGGACTCACACAAACACGTCTCAATTTGAGTAACCATAGTAACCACACCACGTATTACAAAAGTAGTTTTCATGCATCCCAGGAGCAACACAAACCCTCTTTCTTGATGGAAGACTGCCGTAAAATGGTTACCATGGTGGTCAATATAGTTACTCAGAATTTGACGCGTGTATGACGAGCCACAAATCCTCGTTTTCTGGTGGAACGACGCATCTACGGCGCTAAGTGTATTGGCAAACTTCTGGAGAGAAACGCAAATGTCAGCACGTCAGGAAAGGACAAGAACGCACCATTGCACGTGGCTGTGGAGAAAGACAACGAACCCATGGTGCAGCTCCTGGTGTCCTTCGGAGCTGATGTGAACGCCAAGAACAAGTTCGGACACACCAGTTTGCATCTGGCTGGACACTCTTCATCAATCGCTTTGAAGCTGATCTGGGCTGAAGGGAACGTCCACTCGCTGGACAAGTTCGGACGAACTCCGTTGCACCACGCCAAAGATATTGAGATGGTGTTGACGTTGGTCAGAAACGGAGCAGTAGTCAACGCAAAGGACGGTAAGAAGAGGACACCACTGCATCTGGCGGACAATGCAGAAGGGACGAAAGCACTGATTGAGTCCAAAGCGGACGTTGCTGCATGGGACGACAATGGGAGGACACCACTGCATATCACCAAAAGTGACGGTAGCCTACTGTACTGTAAGCACACAGCTGAACTGCCAGAAATTGTTTCAAAATAATTTACAGGTGTGGCCAAGGTTCTGATTGTCAGCAGTGCAGACATCCACTCGTGTAACGACCGTGGAAGGATGCCTCTGGACATAGCAAGTCTGGAGGACACGACTCCGTGGTCAGGTACCTGGTTCCAAACCGGTGCGGAGGGTCAACTGCAGAGATGGAGACAGATGCACTCCGCTGCATCTGGCTAAGAATAAGTCAACTGCAGAGATCCTAATTTGCAGAGGGGCTTCGGTCAACGCACAGGACAGAAAAAGTGCGACTCCTTTAATCCATGTGGTCATGTCCAACAATAAGGAGACTCGTCCACAGTACCTCCTCAGAGAAGGTGATCTGAGAGGTATCAAGTGTAGCGACAATGGAACCACCGCGATACACGAGGCGGTCGAGAACAAGGATGCCGACATGCTGAGGATGCTCATGTCCCACGGAGGTACCAGTCTGATTCAGAATACCGGTTCACATGGCGGCCAAGTCCGGCGAGAATGCGTTGTTGCAGGGTCTTCTGAACAACAGACACAACAGCCAGTCGCTGAACATGGTCAACGAAATGGGGAGGGCACCTTTTCATCTGGTTGTTATGGGAGGACATCGAGACAGCTTCGAAACACTGGCTGATCGAGAGAGGTATACATGGTGAAAGACCATGAGGGAAACACACCACTGCATCTGGCATCAAAGAACAACCAGCTAGAGACTGTTCGGGATCTGCTCATTAGAGGTGTAAAGGACGTGCCAAACGATGACGGCTACACTGCTTTGCACTTAGCTGTACAGGCAGGACACCAGGTTAGGTTGCCAGACACCTCCTTGGTGCAGGTCAGAGACCCCTCCTGACACAGGTGAAAGGAAAGTTCCCCAGGCGGGGATCGAACCTGGAGCCTTTCACTCAGCAAGCCGAGACGTTACCATCTCGGCCATCTACACCTCCCTCACTCTATAAGTACATGATGAATGGTGAACTCAGTCAAGGGAACTCCCATATTACAGAGCAAACAGGACTCAGATGAGGAGAAGTTAATCTACTCATAGATTCCTTTAAACCAGAACCATGCACTTAGAATATATTGTTCCTTAAGTTGCTAATTAACCTGATATCTGCCAAAGGTAAATTCCAACTTAAGTATCCCGACATTTCCTCACTTTCTTTTATTTCGATATACTGTCTGTAGTGATCCACATTACCAATTCTTTGGATAAGCCTATTACAAATGTAAATGTTGTTGTCAATACAGGAAATCTAAAATGTTCCCCATTCTATGAAAATGTTAAAGAGTATTTGGCATTAGCCATTTGGGTGGTTTCTATCACTTATTTATTATCTTGGTTGGAATTCTAGGATCTTAAAACATTGGAATAGCCTCTTAAATTAACTTTCTGTGTTGCAAAGTCCTGCTTATTTGCCAGGTGTATTTGCAGGCATGTGTCAGTGTACTTACCATTGGATGTTAGATACAGTACCATAATGGAAGCTCACAATTTTGATGAGAGGCAAAAGGTCAAAGAAAAACAAACCTCATCAAGGTGAGTTTGCAAGCTTGCAATAACTGGTAGTCCCAAGCAAATCCAGGCTGTGAGAAGTCTCACAACCTATCCACTCATTACATGTTTGCCCCAGGCTTAAAGGCCTGAATGCTCGCTAGCCGAGGTTCTCACAAGCTTGCAAACCTACCTTCAGTCACTTGCCTCTGGTGATGGGACTTGTGTGCTCCAACTACCCAAGGAGCTGTATCAGAGGTAGCCTTGTCTACTGGCAGGGTTACCTAAACCAGAAATGGGGTGGGAGAGAGGAAAAGCGAGATGCCCCAAACTTTCTCATTGTCTTTCTCTATTTGTTTCTATCTCGTCCATCTACCATTCTTTGTATCTTTTAGCTTTGGCTCCTTCCCATTCAAATAAACAAACTGAAAACCTTTTGACTGCAAGCCATGACTGGACAAAACTTGAAGTATCCCCGGCGTAAAACACGTAGTACCAGCTGCACTCTACCAATACATTCTCCTGAACCAATCCCGGTGTAAAGGATGGCAGGGTGGGTTGGTGAGATGTCTACTTAACCCAGTTATGCCAGGAAAGGTTTTTGTTGAATTTGTGAACTTTTTTTGCTTCTATTAGTTCATATTAGTTCCCGAAACACAAAAATCGAGAGAAAACATTTTTCTGAATGCTTGTTTGCGATAAAATGGTCGTTCCCTATAATGGGGAACTAGCCTTCATTTTGGAAACTACATAATAAATTCGCCCATATTTTTTGGATTTTTTTGGCATATTCCGTTTTAAGATATCAGTTTCAGTTCGGGAGTAATTGGGGTTTTTATGTAGGCTGCTGGTGACGTCACTGTCAGCCTAGAAAAGGTTGACGTCACGCGAAGTGAAATGAACGCAAAAAGGGTGTTATAGAACGCGCCCCGTCATTGTCGTAACATGCTTCGCTGTTGTTAGCAACCGTCCCATTCCGTGAGCAAGATAGCGGCCGGGGCGCGTATTTATTCCAGGTCGCTCAAGCCGCTTTGTACATGGCAGTGATGCCACCAGGTCGGAATTATCTGTCACCCGAATTCGGCACATGAAGGCCCCCCTTCTCCACCTCGATGGCCTACAGCTGCCTTCCGAATGCTTTCCGTCGTGTCCGCGGTTAATTCAAAGTCAAATTCCTCATATCTCGCAGTCATTTCAGAGTACCCTTTCGATTGGCACCACTTTGTTGCGCCTTTTTTCCCGCCAATTTTGAAGGCACTTTTAAATGTGCCGTAATTTATCCAGTAATGTCATTTTGATGCAACAGAGTGATGGAATGTATGCTTACAGGCATGGGCTAGCTAGTTATGAACAAAAATCCCAAATCCCAGACCAAGGCTAGTTCCCCATTATGGGATGCTAGAAAAAATAATGTAACCTAGTATGGCTATAACAGTTGTTGATTACATGACCATGGCAACAGTGACATTCAGCAACATCCATAGTTTCATAATATCACCTATAGATGATTGATTGTTGTCGATTGCATTACCATGGAAACAGGCTGTGCAAAGAAGGGATTGTAATTTAGTCAAAATCAACAACAATCAAGGATTGTTGCAACAGTTGCCATGTTAACCAATTGCCATGCAATCTCGTTTAATTGTATGGATTCATTACGGAGGGTTTATGAGCTCTTATGGGTTAGTCAATCCACCTTAACCCTGGAACTGTGCCGTGGGGTCTTTTTGGACCCCAAGGAATTAAAATGCATTAAAATGATAATTACAATGAACTTTTTGCCATTTTTTTACAGTATCGTATAACAGGAAGTGCATGTTTATTTTGAATTAGCGATCATTTTAGGCATTGTTCAAAGAATGATTGTATATACATTGAAAGGTATTATATAAAAATTAATAAAAATTAAAATACGGATGGGGTCCGAAAAGACCCCACAGCACGGTTCCAGGGTTAAAACCATCTGACCCTGTATGGATTCGTTAAAATACAGTTCAACACCGAAGCAGCAGTAGCTAAGGGGATTTGGTATCCGGCTGCAAATCGGGAGGTCCAGGGATCAAATCCCCAGGCCGGCAACTCTGACCGTGGTTTTCTGTGGTTTCCCACGGTCACCCCAGGTAAATACCGGAGTTGTTTCCTAATCGTAGGCCACAGCCGCTTCCTGCCTTCCCTATCCCTGCCCCGTACTGGAGGAGGTGCGGCGTTTGTGGGAGGCCTCTTACCCGCACCTAGAGGGTCGTCTTTCAACCTAGCCCTCTGGGGGACTGCACACGGCCTCCGCCATGAGACATTGCACTTGCACCACTGTCCCCCCCTCCATTCCAGCACTGGAGAGTTAGAAAATGGCAGAAAAACCTCCCCCCTACATAAGCCAGAAGGCTTCAAGGGTGTAATTTAAAAAATATATATATATATATATATATATACAGTTCAACAAAGTGTACAAAATCCACACACATACTTTACTTGTCCAAATGTGGGTGCATTTGCCTCTTGTGTTCTCCCGAGGGGACACCAGATTTCAACACTACTCTTAGACAAGAAAAGTAAAAAAATATGCCTATATTTCCCTGTCGACATCATCATTCATAAGTTTTCTAAGTATTACAAACAATAAATAACTCATAACATTAATCAATATACGAGAATTAATTACTAATCATATTCGGAACATGAAGGTGCAGCCATTATTTCCTGAGTTAAAATTCAAACACCTGTGTCTTAAAAAGCTGAAGCAATATTTGAGCAGGTTTGAACTTGCATCGTTAGCTGGGACTCTCCTGAAGCCCCCGTAACGACTGCCAGCGCTTTAGCAGAAGAAGAACCACTGCAAAAATATTAAATATAACAACTGTGCAGGTGTCCTCTATAGGGACACTCGGCATATCTGGATTAATCTGGAGTCCTGGAAGGTCACTGTTTTTGATAATGTGCTTTGCAGTCTTGTCTTCTTGGGACAGGCCTAGTGCAGCATTCTTCAACAGTTTTGGTGTTGTGAAACCCTCTCTTTTTTTTCTATTAGAAAACCCTTCTGTAAACGTTACAATAAAACCCAGGGGCACTTAAAAAATCCCAAGTGTTCCTTTGGTAGTGACTTGTTAATAGTTTTCTTGCCCGAGAATAATGGACCTAAAAATAAATCTGCCCTTCTGGCTATTGGAATATTGACCAGAGCACTCAATCAGCCATTGCTACAAATATCTTGGCAGAAGCCTTCAGGTAAACCACCAGAACCTTGCGGTTCCAAGGAACTCACGTTGAACATGACTGCCCTAGTCTGATCAGATAAAACAGCCCCGCAAACTAGTCAACAGCCTTAGGCCGGAATCGTGGTGGCTCGCGTAAGCCTACAGGGGCATAAGTTGTGACGCTACTGCGCACGTACGAGGGTTGCTATCGCGCTGGAAAGTTATCAGAGGCGCAGAATTCAAACCATCCCATAAATCTAGGGGACGTCTCGAGTTCCCAAAGGAGTTATGGGAGGGTTGGCGCTCGGCTTTTCAGGCCCCTAGGGAGTTTTGGTGGGGCCGGGGTTTGCTTCAGGTTGGTGGGGGGGAGTGCCCGGGGGCGGCCTGAGGCTTGGGGGCCTCTTTGGATGTGCGTTCCGTCAGGTCGGATTTTTCATCACCTCCCAAAACCAAATGCAATGAAATCGTGTGGAGTGAGGACGGGGGCGGACCGTGGCTAGGGGCGGCCCCGGGGCCACTTTGAATGCGCGTTCTCAGTTCTGTAATGTCGGATTTATTATCACATCCCCAACCGAATGCAATGCAATGGTGTGGGGTGCACCCAGGGCAGGCCGATGGCCCAACCTTGCCCCCACCTACACACCCCACACCCAACCCGCGTGAGAAGCATGTTCCGGGATTGGCTGTTAGAGCCCATTGCGTCACGGATGCCGACCGTTTACATGTACNGGGGGGGGGGGGGGGGGGGGGGGGGTGAGTCCAGCTGATTAAAGCGCCGATAAGGGACGTCACCAAGATGGACTTCTCCTTTAAATATATGGCCCATTTACTGGCCGCCATGATTACAGGTCACTTGCGTGACCACACATGTGGGAGCCACAGCTATTCCGGCCTTAGTATCTGGATGAAAGAAGGTGGAAAAAGTCAACCAGTACCAGACCCCAAATGGAAAAATGAATTATACACAGGACACTCTCTCTTAAATACATTTATACAAACTTGAATGACATCAATATAGTTTATACACAAAGATGCAAACAGGTGTTTCGGAAACGTATGGTATCAAGGCAAAATTAGATATGACATTAATCCTGCTTGAGTAATAGCCGCAAGGAGGGTAAGTTGTGCCTTGCCACTGATTTATTTTTGATTGGGCATCGGAAAATGATTAACACTATTCACCCTGGTTCGCTGGGTGACTGGAAGTAAGCAATGCCTATCATAACATTTTTGCTGTGGTTGAGAACAGCTTCCCTCTACTCAGCTGAACTACAGCAGTGATTCAAGTACATTGCACGATAGGTAGACTCTAAATTGTTCAACAATAAGGGTAGCATACAGACGAAGGTCTGAATTGCAAACTCAGACGCTAATCTCTCACAGCCCTGTGTACTGTGGTGAAGAACTGCTCCAACTGCTAGAATTGGATGATGATGCAAACCTAGAAAATGGGTTGCGTGGGCTTGTCCTCCTCCTGTTAATACTACCATCCTTCGTATGTGCCACCTCCCTGCGAAGAAATCCATTTTCCAATGTCAGAGGTGGGGAAAAAAAAAATGCTGCAGGGGCATTTATACCGTTAATAATAATTAAAGACATTCCAAATATGCATGCCATGTACTGCACCCACATTTTTGGCCTACTGTGCAATTTCAGGATTTCTTGTTATTATTAACATTGTAGATGTGACCCTTATGATAGTGATTGTGTCCGACTTATGATCTGGTTCATTGTGTTCATAAAGTCTGCCTCCTTCATGCTGGCAGAGGGGACATGGGTCTCACTATCAAAATCAAAGGCTAGAAAAACAAATTGTGAGCAGGTTGGTCGTCGAGGTGGTTTAGCCATCAACCACGTTTAAATATACTCTACAGAAACTTCTGACCTCTCATTTATACCATGTAATGAATTTTGATGCAAGCATTGTAATGCTGCTGGGCTTACCCAAAAAAGGGGAGACATGTGATAAGCAACTCCTTGCTGGGGTTGCTCACCAACTCGGAATTATTCTGAACTAGATGGTTCACAATGCAGCGGATATAGTGCTGTAACCTCTTGCGCCGCTCTTCCACAAATCGAGCGTCCTGCAGGTTAAAGTGTTCAACAGTTATATGATGTTGACTTCATGCACCAGCCTATAACAAGCAGCCAAGTGGCTCAGAATTCCTCACAAAGGCAGGTAAATTGGAACACCATGCATATTATTTTTCAAGGAGAAGCTCGCTGACTCAAGCAAAGTTGAGTCAATGATGAGGGTAATGTTGCATCGCATGAAATAATTATGGTAACTGTACCCATCATCTCTCTCTCTCTCTCCCTCTCTCCCCCTCCCTCTCTATATCTCTCTCTATGCATACTCTATCTGAGGTATGGTGTGTTGGTTGGTTGGGTTGTGTGGGAGCAAGTCAGGGCCCAAGACTGCAGTGACAGATGGGTAGAAATAGAATGGAGAAAATAGTTCCCTGCACATGAAAGGTGACAGTATTGAGCCAGATGGTCTGACTGAACAATGTCAGACATGATTCTAACCACACTCTGAATGCTTTACGATGTAACAGGACCCAGAGTTTCACAATTCCTCTGTGTATATGCATCAACTGCTTTTGTTATATCAGTCATCATGTGCCCATACATTAAGGTTTACCACACCCATGTTTACATACATTATGAATAGCAATTCAGGGGGGGTCAGGCTAGGAAGGGAAAAGGTGTGGGGGTTGATGTTTGCGGACGATATGGTGGTGGTGGCAGAAGAAAGAGAACAGTTAAGTGTTATGGTGAAACAGATAGAAGCATATTTGAAGAAAAACGATTTAGAGTTGAATGCGGGAAAGACGAAAATCATGGTATTTAGGAATGGAGGGAAAAGGTCCAAAAGGGACGGATGGTTTTGGAAAGGGGAAGAGATAGAAGTGGTCAACAAATACAAATACTTAGGATATTGGTTTACAACAAAGGGGGGGATACAGGAACATATCAAGGCACAAAGACAGAAGGCATGGAGAGGGTTGCACAGGGTCAGGAGGATATGCAGGCAACAAAAAATTGAACAGTGGGGTTTGGTGAAGGCATTATATGGAAGCATGGTGAGAACAATCATACTGCTGGGAGCCGAGGTGTGGGCGTGGAAGGTGGGACGAGCAATGGAGAGTGTGCAGTTGGGGTTCCTCAAGAGGTGGCTCGGAGTGGCCCAGAATACTCCGGGGTACATTGTGCTGACAGAGACAGGGATGATGGAGGTGGAAGTGGCGGCATTAGAAAGGGCAGTTAGGTGGATCATGAAGATGGAAAGGTTAGGGGAAGACAGACTGTTGCGAAGGATATGGGATGAGATGAAGAAGGAAAGGGAGGGAGGTAGTAAAAATGGCTGGTGGGAAGACGTGAGGAAGAAGGAACAAGAATGGGAGGTGGAGCATGATGAGGAGTGGCAAAGGCAAACTTGGGAAGAACGATGGGACTCGTGGGGGAAGGAACTGAGGGAGAGGATGATCAAGGAGAGGGAGGAGAGAATTGCCAACACGACCAACTGGCCCGACTACAGATCTGTAAAGATAGAGAGAGAAGAAGACCGATATTTGGACAGAGAGAACATAAAATTTCTGAAGGTGTTGGCGAAACTAAGATGTGGGACACTGTGCAGGGCTAGCTGGTCGTGGCTGTCAGAAACGGAGAGGAACTGTTTATTGTGTGATGAGGGGGAGGAGAATATGGGGCATATTGTGAGGGATTGTAGGGTAATGAAGGAGGAGAGGAGGAAATGGATACCGGCGGTGGAGGAGATGGAGGACGAGGAGGTGTATAGCTTTGTAAAGAATGTAAGAAAAAGGGGTGCGCTGTGTAAGTATTTGTATGGTGTGGTGAAAAAGAGGAGGGATGCAATTTTGGAGAGACAGGGGGAGGGAGTGAGAGAAAATGGAATTATGTAAAAAAATGTAAATGTAGAATGTAGAATGTCGATAAATGTAAATGTAATCATGTGAGGAAGGAGGAGGGTCGGCCAAGCGGCATTAGCTGCAGGCCGACAGACTAAATAAAGCACAAAACAAACAAACAAAAACACACCCATGTTTTCATCCCATCTATAAATGTACCCTTATCATTAATAGCAATGATGTTAGTGGAGTATTATCACTTCTAAATGAAGGTAGCAGGTACTTCACCTTACCTTATTTCCAATAGTTTTCTTTGGCGGGAAATCAAATGTGTTGACCACTGGATCTTTCTTCTTCAGTTCTTTGTGCAGTGAATAAAATTGCGAATATCGCCTATAGACATTCCATTCATCGTCACGTATCCTCACAAAGACCTGCAGAATTACACAAAGTTACGAAGCGTAGTGGATATTTCATGTAAAGATTCTGCTCACTTGGTACACGTGGTGCACATCAGAGGAGCCTCCAGTCAAAAATGCAGATGGTATCCACAGGTTAATGAGGGCTCTGGTGGATATGGCTAGTGAACTTGTGTCGTAGTCACTGGTTACACTGACAGCATCATCATCTGATGTTTGGCCTTCGTCTGGCAGAGGCCCTCGAAGATCCACTAGTTCCTCACGAAGACGACGCAGGGCACCATCCTTTGCTTGTAGAAGACGCTGCAGCCTCTCATTAAATTCCATCAATTCACCGTGCATCTCGGCCACCTGTATCAGCTTCTTCTCATACTCAGTGGCTTCATAGTGGTAGTCAATGAATGCACCATCTCCATGCCTGTTAGCTTGCTCTAAGGATGCCAAAGTTTCATGTGCCTGACTTCCATCCCGGCGGAGCATTTGCACTGCACCCACATACTTCCTCAACTGATGCTTCAAAAGTTCGTTTTCCCTGCAGTGCAACACAAGGATACATTTTAGATATTTTTTCCCATGAAAATTGTGTGTAAATATGGCCTAGTGTTGTGCAACTGCAAAGAAAGAAATCACTGATTCTGTCAGATTGTGTACAGTGGCGGAAATTAATGTCTGCCCCTGGCAGAGATTATTCTTTGCTTCATCTGGCACCCCATGGCGCAGCACCAGTTCAAACAGGCAAAAGTCCAGATAAGACAGCTGCTGCTGGATTAATGACAATTATTGCGGTCGTACATTTGAACAAGTACATGGATGTTGAGTCTGCCAATTATTATTAATATAGATAATGCCTCGTTGTAAGGGTGTTTAGGAGATTGTTTAAAACCTCTCTAAATGTCACTTTATTCATCACGTCACTTCTTCATTGAGAACAAAATTACCTAATGATGGGGAAGAAGTTGGGTGAGTGGGTGAGGATAATTGCTAGGCACTAAATCCCGGTTCTAAGAAGGGTTATCAAACGATTCTCACTGGAATTGTTGCGGCAGAGTTTCAGTGCGAAAGGCAGTCGTGAGCGAGAATTGTCGTGCAAGAAAAACACCCCAAGAACGCAACATACCACAACGTTTCTTTTGAATGGCCAGCCTCAACTTCTGTAATGCCTCACAATAAACCTTTGGGTTGAAAAAATGTAGTGGCATGTTGAGTTCTGTGGTGTTTTTCTTGTGCAACAATTCTTGCCCCCCACTGCCTTTCGCAC
The DNA here is from genome assembly GCA_000934665.2 of Catajapyx aquilonaris. Classification (NCBI taxonomy): domain Eukaryota; kingdom Metazoa; phylum Arthropoda; class Diplura; order Dicellurata; family Japygidae; genus Catajapyx; species Catajapyx aquilonaris. Next base: position 147,116 of record KZ538094.1, read on the forward strand.
TGAAACTCTGCCACAACAATTCAAGTGAGAATTGTTCAATCACCCTTCTTAGGCTATTTTCACAAGAGGCTGCCATGGCAGCATTGCCAAGGCAGCGCTGCCAGGTCTTTGCATTGCTGTAAGTGGAGCCTTTCACACGTGGTGGTTGGCAGCGTTTCTTCTATTACTTGCCCAACACCAGTGAAGTTCGCCTAGCACGAAAATCACCTGCATGTCGATGTTACAAATATGAATTACTTGAGAATGAATCATGTTTTAATCGCACAACTTATATGCTAATGAGCCTCATGGAAGAGCAATGTTGGGGCGAGATATCAATGCATTTGTCAGTGGAACAAGAAGAATAGGACAGAATTTATTTAGCGCGCCAGGGGCAATGGAGTTCGCCCAGAGCGCTAAACGCGCCACAAAGTTCGCCCACTGTTAAATACAGACTTTTACGGTGCCAGATGAAAAAAAAGTGCAGGTCTTTTGCCCTGCACCATAATGCCATTACTCATTGCACTTGGTGTCTGAAAATAACAATCACAGGAGGTGGTAAGCCCATTCCTCCAGAGGTACACAAGGTGAAATGGAAGAGCTCTGAAGAAGGAAAGTCTGCTTATGTGGTTGCTCAAGAAGGGCATGTGCCATGCTCAATGGCTAGGGGCATCACATGAAGTAACAAAACTACAAGAATCATTCAGAAAAACCTTATTATGGACGTCACCAGGCAACAGCAGCAAGGAAAAACCGAGAGATGAGAAAAATGTGTCGCAATATCAGCGAAAGGAGCAGCGACCATCAATTTCAAAATGGTCAGATGAGACCCAAAAGGTGGTCCACACAACCTGTCGACTCTGCATCCATGACATGAAGTTGAACTTTTATGTGTAACTTCTCAAAGACTAACGGGGAATTCATGAAATCAGGACCTGCCCTCTAGACAATAGGCCAAGAAGAAACCACCCTTAAAGAGTTAAAGGTACTGGAACAGGAAAAAGACTTGCTTGGGAGAAGGGATGGAAGCATTGGGCACATCAGATGTGGTATAGTCATGTTTCACGATGAATGAGTCAGTACAGGGACATCCATAATCGAGTACTGCAAACAAAGAAGAGGCGTGCCATCCCAATGTCTCACTAGAACCGTCAAACATGCACACAGCATTATGGTGCGGGGATGCATGGGTAGTGTTGGCCTTGGAAACTTTCCCAGCATCAATGGCACCATCGATACAAGCATGTTTCAGGAGATTTTGAGAGTCCATCCGCTGTGTGCGTCCTCAACAGCAACCTTACATCCGAATATCAACGCAATATTTCAACAGGACTTTGCATCTGACCAAAACAGCAGAAGCAAGTGGCTGGCAGACAAGGGGATTGACATTTTACGTGGCCATCGAGCAGCCTGGACCTCAATCCGATTGAGACAGACTGGAAAATCATGAAGAAGGTACTTTAGAGGAATCATCTTTGCACCAAGGCATCCCTTGAGGGCCAAACTACGGGAGGTTCGGGACACCATCACTCCAGCCGAGTGCCAGAGCTCATTCAACACATGTCGTGTTGTGTGGAGGCCGTCATTGCTGCCCATGGCGATGCCACCTGCTTCTAGGCAAACTTTGTGGCGCGTTTAGCGCTCTGGGCGAACTTCATTGCCCCTGGCGCACTAAATAAATACTGTCCTATTCATCTTGTTCCACTGACAAATGCATTGATATCTCGCCCCAACATTGCTCTTCCATGAGTCTCATTAGCATATAAGTTGTGCGATTAAAACATGATTCATTCTCAAGTAATTCGTATTTGTAACATCGACATCCAGGTGATTTTCGTGCTAGGCGAACTTCACTGGTGTTGGGCAAGTACAATGATTCTTATCATTGTAAGTAGAAAATAACTCATTTGCAATATGTCACTATTTACAAAGCAACTTATTCTGCACCTGTTGAGCCCTTGTAGTTTGGCATCTGCCCTCTCTAATCTCTCTTGGTCCTTACTCCTCATGTCTTCCACTTCTCGCCTAGCTCGTGCATTAGCTTCTGCTTCATGATTTAACATGGTACGCAATGTTTGGTTCTGCTGTGCCAAATCTTCCTTCTGGGATAAGACTGTCAGCAATGCCTGCTTCAAATCACCTGTGAATATCACACAATGAGTTGGCATTCCCAATATTGCGATCAAGAAACCAACCTGCACTCAAGTTTACAGTCTCAAGCTTCTCCACCCTCTGATTTGTACTCTGCTCTGAAGTAGGAAGGGCAGATGATTGTGACTGAAGAACTCTTTGTACTACTGCTAGTGCGGAAGCTGCAGTGTCCATTTCCTGTAATCAAATGCATGAGTTATGTAGAAGCCAAGATGAACAACAATCATTAAAATACAAGGGTCAGTCAAATGAACATGGTACAGTTAATCAGATGTGGACATGGCTGTTAATAAATCAAGGAACAAGGAAGGAAGGAACAAATTCTTCCCCTGTATTACTGCACCAGTTCTACACACCTATTAAGAATTCCTACATCACACAGCACACACCTATGGCTCAAGCCTGCCAAGTACCACCCAATTCTGCTTCAGCTGTGTTCATAATCTACATCAGCTAACAATTGAGTCTCACCTCTGAGTAACTTGGCACAGAAATGGAATCCTCTTCCGATTGTGGTTCCTCACTCCCTAAGGGAAGAGGAATGAGTTCACCCACATGTGCATTGTTCACTGGAGTGAGTGTCTGAGCTGAGCTGAGATTCCCATCATCAGATCTGGAAGACAATGCAAAATGCAACTTGGCTCCCAGACTACATGCAGTCAGTTTTACCCATCTGCTGCTGAAACCGACTGGTTCAGAGCATCCCCCGTGATAGATGACACACTGCAACTCTGAGATTCATTGTTCGGCACTGGTTCCAAGCTTGCTTCCTTCCTCGCCATCTCACTGGGGGGCTCCACATTTATAGATTCAAGCAGGAGTTGTACACCACTTAGAACTTCCTTCATGCCTTCGGTTTCCTTTTCAAGTCCATTTCTGGCCTCCTCTGATTTGGCTTCTGTTGCTTTAACATTCCAGGAGCACACTTGATTGGCCTCACTTGTTACGGCAGTGGGGGAATTGAGGCATGTGGCTGGAGCACTGCTACACACTGGACTCTGGGTCTTACTGCAGCTTGAGCCATCATCATCAAAAGAAACCACATGGGGAAGCACTTTGCGTTTCTTCTTCTTCTCCTTTATGGGCTTGGCTGAAAATACATATACAGTAGTATAACACAACTTGCACAAAGTGCAGATCCTTAATGAGTTGTACAAAGAGTGTTCAAAAGATCCAGAAAAAAATGCAAGTCGCCTGTTCAGCATTACTTCGCACTTCCCACATCTAGTAATCAGGCATTTGACAATTCAAGTTTTCTTTTGTTGTTATTGATGGCATACTTCCCTCCCTGCGTTTGGAGGCAGGGAGGAAAATAAATATAATAATAATAATATATTATTATTGATGGCATACTGATGAGATTATGTACACTTATGGAAAAAATAGCCTTGTACCCCAGCAAGAAGCAGCCAGGCAAGTGGACACGGGTGGAAGCATGCGTGCATGCATGCTTCCACCTGCTTGCTTTGCCGCTTGGCACTGCTTGTGGAGATACACAAGGCTATTTTTTCAGTAGTGCACATAGATTGATCATGTGAAGACGAAAATTGTATCATAAAATTGTTAAAAACCAGCCATTTGGGATGCTGCTCCATAGGGACAGTTACCTGGGCATCATAGATATGGCCCTCTCTTGCTCCAAAAGCCATGCAAATTTGTGAATAAAACCAATATAAGACTTTTAAACATACAGTATGTTTAACTACGACTCCTGTGAATATCAGAAAACATGGATTTTTTGGGGCACCCCTGATACATGAATCCTGTACAAATGGCACATGACTACAGTAACAAAAAATGTAAAGTCACGGTAGCCGGAGTCTTTCCTCCTGTTTCTTTTTACCTTTCATGGGTTTCACAAATCACAGGCATTTTAAAAAGTGAATAGTACTCCTTTTACATATCTGGTAAGTAGTAACCAAATCCAATTATTAATGAAAAATTGTAATATATATGTACAGTAGGTTAGCTGATATTCAAGTAAACTTCTTGTTAGGATGACCTACTTGAGGATGGAGGAACTGGAGGAGGATCACTTTCCATCTGCCAGCTGGAAGCCAGCAGTTCCGAGGAATCGCCTTTGAGCAAATGGGTTTGGTTGAGATCAGGATTATTAATGCTGATGGCAAAAAGAATGGATCCTAGACCTGCGAAGCAAAATATGACATGTCAGTGCTAAGCATAATTATGTAGACTGGTTAACATCAGGTATCAATATCAGGCAGAAGAAAAACACATTGAATAAGTGAAACAGCACACAAGCATGCCTGACCTTCAGTCAATAATATGGTAAGTAAGCCAAGATCATATTGCAAGGTTATTGCAATGTCATTAAATGTGCCCTACCTGGCAGGTTATTATTATTATTATTATTAATTATTATTATTATTATTATTATTATTATTATTATTATTATTATTATTATTATTATTATTATTATTAAAACAAGAAAGTATGCTGTCAAATTACATTTGATCTTCGTACCAGCAATAAACCAGACTAAGTGATGGATTAATGCACAGTGATTGGAAAACCATCTGGCAGAACTTCACAACAGCAACCCAAAATGCCCTTGTGATTGCATGCATGTTCACCAAGTTCTTACCAGCAGTCATCATAACACATTCCATATGCATGGTGTTTCAAGTATGCAAGTATGAAGGTCGCTTTATTATAGGAAATTTTGCTTCAAACTGTTATTTTTAGCAGCTTTTTGCACCCCAATCAAGATGCCCAACAAGGTACACAAAAATAACTACTTCAGGCAATATTAGCAATATCTAAAAATGACCTTGACATTTGGAACACCTTGTATGTCAATGACAAGACTAAAACCACACCCATATAAAAAGTTACAAGATTGTGACTAATTTTGTGTCGACTTTCTCACAGTAAGAACCAGGCCTTTAAAATTGTAATACTTTTAGAAACCCTGTCAAATCACAATTAAAAGTAATAAGCACTAATGGATGGTTAAAATTACTGCTAACTCACATATTACATAACATGCCCTAGCAGGCAGGCATGATCATATTACAGGTGCACAATAAAATGTGAATTCTCACTGTGAATTGCCCACTTCCTTACTGCTCTATTCTCAACATCAAGGACATGAGAGTACAATTTTAAATCACACCTGCAGCCATAACTGGAAGCATGCTACTCCTCTCTTGATCCATCAGGAATGCCCAATCTTCATAAAACTGAGACAATGTGTTGGGATCAGCTACTAGCATATGCATGTAGCGCTCCAAGGAATGCTCATTTAATGCGGAACGAAGCCATGCTCTTCCTCTCCCAATATCGGTACTAATGTTGTTCAGCAACAAGTACCTCTCATACTCATGCCTTGTCAAGTGTTCCCTCACATAGTGCCAGAACACTGAAACAAGATAAGAAATTTTAAGAAATCTTTCACATAAAATCTAACACAACAACCAACCTGGAAATTCCATATTCGGCCCCAAATTTAAATTGAGGCTGTTGGACACAATTTCGGTAACCTGCCTGCAATGGGGAAAAAATATGAATGAACAACATGTAAAGGGCACATTTTTACATGTAAAACAATGATTACCTAAAAGCAGCCATGCCCCTGTTTGTACTTCTAGGACGCAACCCATGTTGCAGTACTACCTCGAACTGATGGCAGAGATGACTGACACGATGATCAGTCTCAGTCGCAAGTTCTTTTCGCCCACCAAATCGGATCTGGCATTGTTTCACTGCATCAAGTAGATTGCCTAGCTGTGCCTGGCGTTGTTGTATGTACACGTCATCATCTGAAGCATCAGAGTCAATCAATATTAATACTTGGCCTTATAGATTCCTTGATAGTATGATTAACATGTTTGACAGACTTAATTGCATAAACAATAAAAAACAAAATTCCATGTGTAACAGAATTCAGTTGTTTTTTTTATTATTTAAAAAATACCCTGTGATAGGGCCAGGGGCCCTCTTAGTGGGGAAGGGGAGATTCCCAAGGGAGGGCGCTCTTAAGTAGTCATTTCTGACCCTCTTAAATACCAGAATTTCTCTCTTGGCCCTGGGCAGAGACGGGAGTGCAATTCTGCCCTGACATGTCGGGTGAAAAGCGGAAAAAGACCCGACAAGGTGATGGGGACGCGATTTCAACCCCGGACCTGCCGCTTGGCTGGCCAGTAGCATAGTAGCCCAGTCATTTTAGATTAAATTTTGGTCGAACCTTAAAAAAATTAGTGTAAAGCTGGAAATTGGTACAGAGGTACTCTTTGACCCCCTGAACAA